>JAPKLX010001428.1:0-21257 GCA_026898415.1 Leonotis leonurus | reverse complement strand
CCAAAATTTTATTAAGTTTTGATAATGTTTATCGAAACAACACTAGAATTATTATAAGTTCTTTTAAAAATATATATTAAATTAAAATTAAATTTTAAAATATAAATTAAATTTTAAAAATATATTAAATTAAATTAAATTAAATTAAATTTTAAATTAGAATTAAATTTTAAATGAAAATATATTAAATTAAATTAAATTAAATTAAATTAGAATTATTATAAGCTCTTTTCTTAAAATTAAATTTTAAAATATATTAAATTATAACTAATATTTATTTGAAAATTTTATAATTTTTAAAAATTATTTATCTTTTTAAAATTTTATCAATTCTAATATTTATTCAAATACGAAATTAAATATTGAAAAATAATCATATCATCTCTTTTAAGTGTGATAAGCACATAACATTTAATATAAAATAAAATTAAAATATATAAACTTTATATATGTATATACACATTTTGTGTGTTTAGTTGTGAAAATAATACTTATACGAAAAAAAATTAATCACAATCATCAATTTGGGAACCTGACTTTGTTCATGATTTCGCTCGTTTTACATTAAGTATGAAGCAAGAAAAATAGTCCCAAACTTTCACTGCTAGAAAAATGAGCATAGATGACACATCATAGATGACATTTTTTTCAAAAAATGTCATCTATGAGCGCTTTTTTTGAATAGATGACATTTTGAAAAAAAAATGTGATGTATGAAGTGTCAGGAAAAATATAGATGACATTTTGTTAAATAATGTCATGGTATAGTGTCATCTTTGGGAGCTTAGATGACAATATCATTGAAATGTCATCTATGTGTGTGTTTTAATTTAATATACATGACACTTTATTAAAAAATGTCATGTATATTAGTGTTTTTTGTAAAATAGAAAACTTAAAAAAAATAACACTATATATGATTATTAATTAGAACCTTATTTACGAGGTGAGATACTCCTTATGAGTATAAGATTTAATTTGTCTATTTTTAGAATGAAATATTCTATTATTTCGTGTATTATTCACATCTCTAATTCGACTAGTATTCGAGTACTTAGTAATTTATATAATTATTCTCACATGATTTTAAATCATATATTCCCTGATTTATTAAATCCATAATATTTTCACATTTCACCCAATCAATTTTATAATGAGTACTATAATAGTTCAAGATAATTTAATTGGAATATTTTAAATTCTAAGTTTAAAATACTAAATTAATTCTTATAATGCAGTATTAATTTAATTAATACTCTTTTAGAATTTTAAGATTAGAAATAATACTATTAATTCTATATGTATACTTAGTCCAATCAAAATAATTGTTCTAGCCTAATTTGAGTTTATTATCATAAGCCCATTATTTAAAAATTTTAGACTTAATAATCCACTTAGTGGTTCTCCCTAATTAGGTGGATTTTAAAATTTGAGTTTATTATCCTAATTTGAATTTATTATCATAAACCCTCTTTATTCTCACACTTAATAATTGTTCTAGCCTAATTTGAGTTTATTATCATAAACCCTTAATTCTCACACTTAGTCGAATTTCCCAACTTTCTTCTTCAATTTACTTCTCCCACAATAGCACTCGAATTTCCCTTTCTTCAATTTACTTCTCCCTCCATAGCACTCCGCCGCTGCTTCCCCGACGAAAATCGTCTTGCCACCGTCTCACCGCCATCTTCTCCCTTTTCTATCCATATCTCTTTCTCAGGACAGGACGAAAATCAGAGTCTTGGAGCCACAGAAGAAATTTGGCGCTAAAGCGAGTAACAAAATCCAGGCACCTAAACTATGGATTAAAATGGTGTTTGGCTAAGTTTATAAGCTCCTTAAAGGAGCTTATAAATTGTTTAAGAGCTTATAAATTCCTTAAAAGTGTTTGGCAAATTAAGCTCTTTTGAGAGCTTATAAGTTAAAATAAGATCTTTGAGCTTATAAGCTCTTCCAAACATAAGTATCTGAATCTCAACTTATAAGCTTTTGCAATAGCTTATAAGCTTCAAGAACTTATAAGCTCTTTAAAATAAGCTTAGCCAAACACTTTCTAACACTTGGTGCCAAAGCCATCAACGGAAATCAGGGGCGATGAAGCTACCACCTAGTAACAATTTGATGTTGAAGTCATTTTAACTTTGAAAGTTTTAACGGCGATGAAGCCACCAATATTTAAAATGGACGATGAAGTCATTTCTTTTGTAAAAACGTTAAACAGTGAAGTGTCATAGACAAAAACTTCTAGTCGAAAGCTATTTACTGTTTATTTGATATGAAATGTCTAGGAGGCAAATTTTTTCTACCTCATAAATGTGGTCATTTAATTTTTGGAATGCCTTTTCTCTCCTATACGGATTTAAAGAAAAGAGATGGGCTAAGGAAAGGAATATAAGAATAGTAAAATTAAATCCCATGGATCATACCTGTATGACCAGGGTCTGACCATTGTAATAAAGGTTCTGGAAATCCCACACACCTCTGACAAATTACTATTGAAAAATCGAATAACTTTATTCTTTGAGAAATATGGAAACTAAACTGTCATCGCTAATAAATGAAATGTCTATCAGCAGAAGTTGGACAAAGGTAAGAATGACAAAATTGTCCCCCGTAGTGGGTGTAAAGGTGGGTTCTGGTTCAGTAGATCCATCTCCTGATGGAAATCAAACCACGCAAGTATAGGCTAGTGCAAATCGCCCTATTAATATCGTGGGAAGCGCCGAGGCTAGCGCGTCTCAAGAAATTCCAGAAGTTCTAGAATTAAAAATAGCGGCTATGGTTAGCCAAGATTTACTCTCGGTTGGAATCGTACCCAGAAGTAGTGATGGACCCAGTCCCACACCTGAAAGCTTCAGACCCCCAAAATTCCCTCTGTTGGGAGAGGGGGATTAGCGGGTCAAAGATAATCATTCACCAGGGTCAGAGGAGGAAGAGCAACCATTTTTTTCACAAGTAAGTGAGGAAGCATGGCATACTATGGCCGAGCATAAGAAAGAAATGAAAAAGCAAAAGGTTTTGATGGAGGCACTCCGGAAGGAGGTTGAAAGCCTTAAGAATATGATGTGAAACAAATAATTACCTATCAACTTCAAGGAGTGCATTGGACCATCTATTACCTTTGGAGGTGATTCTAAAGGCTACACAAAAGGTTATGGTGATTTCAAAGTTGGTAACACTACTATCCTTAATGTCTCATATGTAGAAGGATTGAATCATAACCTATTCTCAATTAGTCAATTTTGTGCTAATAATAAGAGAGTAGAATTTACAACTAACAAGTGTGTAGTGAGAAATTTGGAAGGATAAGAAATTCTTCTTACCGGGATTTTGCAGGACAGGTTATACATAGTATAATGGGATGAACAGATCGATACCTGTCTAGTAAAAAAATCCAACATTGAAACCAGCTGGTTATAGCACAAACGTCTAAGCCACCTAAACTTTAAAACCATCAACAAGCTGGTGAAGGACAAACTAGTTGAGGGATTACCTGATCAAGTGTTCGATAAAGATCATGTATGTGAAGCATGCCAAGCTGGAAAACAAACTAGAGCATCTTTCTCAACAAAGGTAGCTCACTCAACATCTAGAACATTGGGGCTTCTCCACCTCGATCTCTTTGGACCAGTATCACCACTAAGCGTTAACGGTAGAAAATATACTCTCGTAATTGTAGATGATTTTTCTAAATTTACGTGGGTTGTTTTCATGTTTAAGAAAAATGAGACCTTGGAGAAGCTACCTGACCTACTCAACAAGTTCTCCAACCAAAAGGGAACCTCCATCATTACCATTCGATTATCGTGGAACAAAGTTTATCAATCCTATGATCGAAGCCTACTGCTCAAAGATGGGAATTCAACTGCACGTACACCATAACAAAATTGAATAGTGGAAAGACGTAACAGATCACTAAAGGAAGCAGCTCGTACGATGCTCAATGAAATTAACCTTCCTAAGAAATTTTGGGTAGAAGTAATAAATACGACCTGTTATACACATAAACGATCTGTGATAACTCTACGCCATGGGAAAACTCCATACGAGCTGTGGAATAACATGAAGTCTCGCATTAAATACTTTCGTTCATTTGGTTGTAAATGTTTCATCCACAACAATGGTAAGATACAATTAAAAACATTTGATAGCAAATGTGATGGAATTTTCTTAGGATATTCTGATATCAGCAAAGCATATCGTGTTTTTAATAAACGAACTCTTGTTGTGGAAGTGACACATCATGTGGTATTTGATGAATCTACTTTTGAGGTTTCAGGTACAGGTTGTCCTTCCTCATCGATGATATTTTACTATGGAGTCCAAGAAGAGAAGAAGAAGAAGAACGAGAAAATATTGATCAACCTGCTGTGGAGGCAACACAACAAGGGGGAATAGATCAAGGGGGAACAGATCAAGGGGGAACACAAAATGATGTTTGTTCTCAACAACCTATTGATGAATCACTTGTCCCTCAATCCACTCCAACTTAAGATCAACCGCCACCTGCAAAATATATAAGTGGCGACCTCTCTAACCTTGACATAAATGATGATAACTCTTTTGATGTTTCATTCACAGATTGTCCTGAATATGAAGATCCACCTACTGAACCCGAACTTGAAGTTTCAGAGGAAGAAATGAAAAGGCGAAGAAGATAGGTAGATAGTCACCCAATAGATCTCATTGTTGGGAACCCAGCTGATATGGTAAAAACATGAAGAATGCATGGAGAAAGTGCACTACTCAGTTGTTATCTATCTCACACAGAACCTAAAGATGCCTTCGAAGCTTTACAAGATGCAGATTGGACCAATACTATGCAAGAAGAGTTGAATGAATTCAAAAGGAATGAAGTATGATACTTGGTTGATCGACCTATGCATCAAGGAGTCAAAGGGGTGAAGTGGATTTTCAAGAACAAGAGGGATGAAACAGGAGATGTGGTCAGAAATAAAGTACGATTAGTAGCAAAGGGCTACTGCCAACAGGAGGGAATTGATTTTGATGAAACGTTTGCACCTGTGACAAGATTAGAAACTATACGATTTTTTCTAGCATACGTAGCGTATCAATGATTTAAAGTATTTCAAATGGACGTCAAGAGTGCCTTCCTTAATGTAAATTTGGAAAAGGAAGTCTATTTGGAACAACCTCCTGGCTTCGAAGTGGAAGATGAAAGCAAGGTGTACAGAGTAGTTAAAATTATATATGGGTTGAAACAAGCTCCTCGAACTTGGTATGAAACCCTATCCACCTTCCTGCTGCAATCAGGATTCAAGCGAGGATTAGTGGACAAAATACTATTCACCATCAAAGTCCAAGAATATATCCTTTTGGTTCAAATATATGTATATGATATTATTTTTGGTTCCAAATCTGAATTCCTTTGTAACAAGTTTAGCAAGCTTATGCAGGATAAGTACAAAATGTCTATGATGGGAGAAATGAATTTCTTCCTAGGCTTGCAGGTCAAAAAATCTGCTAAAGGGATGTTAATTAACCAGTCCAAATACATCAACAATCTCATCACAAAAATTGGAGTGAAAGATAGCAAACCCGTGAAGATCCCTATGCAAACCAATGGACAGATCGGTCCAGATGTACTTGGCAAAGCAGCCGATATAAAACAGCATCGTGGTATTATGGGATCATTATTGTATCTAACTGCTAGTCGATCTGATATCACTTTTGTTGTTGGTGTTTGTGCTAGGTACCAAACTAATCCAAAGGAGTCTCACATGGAAGCAGCTAAAAGGATATTGCGTTATCTCAATGGCACATCCGACATTGGTTTGTGGTATCCTTGTGAGCTAACTGATTATGCAGGTTGCAAGCTCGATAGAAAATCTACATCTGAGACTTACCAATTCCTTGGAAGCAACTCATTTATTGGTTTTCTAAGAAGAAAACTTCGGTTGCAACCTCAACAACAGAAGCAGAATACATGGCTGCAGGGAGCTGTAAATCTTGTGGTTAAAGCAACAGCTCAAAGACTACGAAATTTACATGGATGCAGTATCCATCTTCTGTGATAGCTCCAGCGTGATAGCAATCACTAAAAACCCAATACTTCACACTCGCTGTAAGCATGTTGATGTTAGACATCATTTCATACGCGATCACGTCGAAAAGAAGAACATCTAGATCGAAAAAATTCATACTGACGTGCAACCAGTTGATATTCTCACAAAGGCACTAGTAGAAGATCGTTTCAAATTGCTATGTGGGAAGCTTAGTTTGGTAAATCTATTTGAGCAGAGTGCTCCAGTATAAAATATAGATCGTTTTCGTGATAACCATCTGTTATAATACTTGCTCAAATATCCAATTGTCTTTGTGCATTTCACTTACTAAAATAAATGCATGACTAAAATCATAGTTGGTTGTTCTTACAGTGGAACCACTAGCTGTTATCCATAAAGAAATCAAACACAACGAGCTGTTCATTCTCTATTCGCAATATAACAAGATGGAAGTTAGTATGACACAGATCGTTCAACAGATCGATCCAATGGTTACTTCAATTTCTCAACTACTTGTGTATTACTAACAAGTTGTTTTGCAGGATGTCATTAAAGTACAGCTCGATCAACAGATCGTTTTATGGTTGGCATATCATATACACCTAACTGTTATAAAACCGTAACATATATTTCAAGTCATTTGTTCTTGATAGGTGGTTATGCAAAGGCTGGTACAACCAAGCTTAGAACATGGTGAAAACAATTTGTTAGACATGAATTCAGGGGGAACCACGCTAGAGATATAAATGCAATTTATTTCTCTAACTCTCTTTCTATTTATAACTTTTGATTATTCATTATAATCATTTATTGAAGTATATACTTATTTAAATAATGCCAAAAGTCTCTTTTGATTAGAAAAAGAAAGTCGTAAGGACTAATATTAATGGTTGCACTCCTCGGTATAAGCATCGAGGAAATGATGTAACATCTTGGGAGAGAGAATGAAGATAGTGTGTACAAAGAAAAAGACTTTTGGGCGGCAAATGATTAAAATCAGCGAGTAATCTAAACCGTTAAATGACTTTACTTTTGTTTCTTTAATCTCATCCGTTCGATATGTGTCTATATATACATCAGTGTTTGACCGTCTTCTTCCCTACACTTTCAAAAACCCTTTCCAATCCCAAAAATTGTCATTTTCTTTCTCTCGAGCTTTTTTTGCAAACCCTGTATTTTACTCACCCATTTCTACAACATTTTCACAAAGTCTAAACACCACATCATGTGTGACTCTACATCATCATCGTCATCTCACACATCTCCAATTCCATTGTGTAAAATGCTCCATATAATTGAGGATAAGCTCTCGTCTGAGCCTCGTGCAGTGTACAACCATCATGAGTTTCGCACCCTTGATGTGTTGTTTGCAAAAATTCAGGCTTGCAAAGGTTCATTTTGATGTGTTTTAGAATCATGATCTATGGTTTCATTATTAGTGTGTTCTCGATAAAAGCATGATGAACTATATGAACCAGTGAAATATCTGTAATCTTGTTCAACATTGTGTGTTACTTATGTGTCTCAGCATGTTTATGCCTAAAATTGCCTCTTAAATTGTTTGTTGATAAATTGAGAAACATGTTCCATACGATATGTTAATACGACTTATGTTAATACGACTTATGTATGCCCTTTACTACAATTCAATGACTCCACATTGCTGTAAAATATGTAACCATCTATTAACTAACCATCTGTTACTAGCAGATCGTATACATCGATCTGCACTGGCGCAAAAATAACACTACTTACCAAAATCTTGTGTTACATGTAGGATTTCACGAGATTATAACAGTCACTCCAGATTTCTACCTCCCACGATAGGTCGCTCTCTTCTATTGCTCATGGATGGAAGATGAGCGTGGAGAGTATTCAGTACAGATACAAGTCCATAAGACCAAGGAAGAACATCTCCGCATCACAGTTATTGTTGGGAACCCTACAATGTTATTATGGTTTTGATAATATTATTCGAAACAACACTTAGTTAAAAATATGAAATCTTAAAATCATGTAATTGATGTTATCTATTAAGGAACAACTTGTTTATAAAAGAAGCAGATTGTGATAATTTTCCTATCTGTATTATTCTTCTCTAGCTGTCCTGGACTCATCAATTCAATCTACAAGGCTTAAAACTCATTGTAATGATGGCATGTTAAACTTTGAACAGATCGAAGAAAGGGAATCTGTTCATAAGTTTAACAGCTCGCTGTCTTGTTGCATTATGTGATTTTAGATTTCTTCTCTATTAGTTTTTACATGATCAAAATTGTAAAAGGAAGTTTGTATTTACAAACTTACTTATAGTGATCTACCTTTATCTAGCTAGATAGGGAAGTCGTGGAGAACAACGAGCTGCTCATTGACAGATCGTTAGAACAGCGAGACAAAGTTGTTATCTAACAAAGAACAGCGAGATACAAAGTGGATACAAGGACAGCGAGACAAAATGAATAGCTAGAGACCATGTAACAACGAGAGACCATGGAACAGCTAGAGACAAACAGTAAGACACATGAACAACAGATCGTCATCTTAAACACGATCTGTTCACTCAAACTTCTCCAAACCTTAAGATCAAGAATATGATAGTTGGAAATCAAATCAACAAACTAGGGACAGCTCGATAATATTGTAGGAAACAATATGCATCTGTGTTGAGACAGCGAGCTGTCATAATCCACACCACTACTACGGTGGACTGCCGACATACCTAAATTTGTCACAAGTCAACCACTCCATGTATTGTCACATCAACAACATACTCTTAAGGAATGAAGTACAAGAAAATCAAAGACTACTGTACGAAGAATCATTCCCAGTATGGCAATACATTGGGAAATCTCATGAAAGGTGGTAACAACTCTCATTTGGCCGCGCGTGCATCAACAACTCTAACATGCATTTAATGCCGCCATTAATGCGTTGAAAATAGAGGCCATCGTCTCCAATGGATAGTTTCTTCATTGAGGCTATAAATACCACCTTCACCTCCAGGAATGATAACGAGAATTCAAGCGAAAAAACTGCCATTACTCTGCTCAAATTACTTCAAGCTATCAACGTTCAAAGCACTCCTTCAAAATCAAGAATTCTCTTGAGTGTTTACAGTTCTTGAAGTTATTATTTTCTGGAAATTTGTTTTTATCAAAACCCCAAGTTAGGATCTAGTTTTGATCCGAAAGTTGTAAGATTTAGATTGTAGTTCCTCAATCTAAGAAGTGTAATCACAAGTATTTATCTAGTTTTGATAAAGCTTGTGGCTCGTACTCAACGAGTAAAAAGAAAGGAGACTTTAGTTGATTTCGATCTAGTTTTGATCGAGTTGTGGACGTAGGGAAGATTATCCCGAACCACGTTAACTCTTGCGTTCTTTACTTTCTGTTTTACTTCTCTATCATCTTCTTCATACTCTTTCATATAAATCTGGGTTGTTAACTACTTCAAGAAAGAAAACGTTTTTCATCTTAAAAAGAGCATTAACCACCATATTCCGCACACAACTTTAATCAAGTTCAAATCTGTGTTTATCACTCTTGATTATTGTTATTCACACATAAGGTGTTATTTGAGTGAGACTTAATCTTCCTAATAAGAAGATTTATCTTACTACTTCAAGCTATCTTAAGTTATTAAGTGTGCTAAAGCCTTATACTTAAGTATTGAACAAGAAAACCTAAAAAGTTTTGAATTGGTGTATTCCCCCCCCCCATACACCAATCTAGCTCTTTCGGGACCAACAAGTGGTATCAGAGCAGTGGTTCATTTTGACCATTGTTTCTAAATTCACAAGAGATTATCTCTGTGTGGTCATCTTGAATAGATCTTGAAAACGTTTTCACAGCATATTGCACTTGCATTTAACTAATCACTTACTCTAAGTCATGGAAGGTCAAATGGCTAGGGCTTGTGAGGATTTCTCTATAGCTGGATATGAAGATTGGAGCTTCAGACTGGAGATGTGTCTTAGAGCTCATCACATCAAGATGTGGTCCGTCATCACAAATGGACCAATCAAAATCATGAACAAACACTCCGCTGAGATTAAAGATGGAAAGGGACCCACACCCACCGTTGAGATAGTCGAAAAAGAAAAAGACATGGACGAATACACCACGGAGGAAAAGAAAGAAGCAAGTCTAGACGACTATGCTAAAGGATTGATTTCCAGCACAGTCAAAGGAATCTACCTAGCTAAGATCCGACGTCTCAAAACAACAAAAGAAATGTGGGATGTACTGCGAGAGATAAGCATGGGATCCGATGTGATCCAAGAAAACAAACTTTCGATAGCATGTAACAAGTACGAAGAATTCAAAATGAAGCAAGGAGAAACCATTGCTCAAATGAAGAATAGGTTCACTGAAATCCTGATAGAGATTGACGCTATTGACAAAGACAAATACACACAGCGTGAGAAGAATCTCAAAATCATCCGAGCTCTACCTGCTAGCTGGGAAATCTATTCCGCCATGCACCCCATGATGCCAGAATTCAACTCTCTTACTATTGATGCATTATTTGATTTACTAACAGGCAATGAGTACGAAATTAATCGTATTCATGGTCACTCTAACTCTTCTCTTAGCAAATCAACTGTTGCAGGAACAAAAGAAAAGGAAACTGCCTTCAAAGCAAAGTTAAAAGAAAAGGAGGCGGAAAGAAAGAATGCACCTGTTGTGCTGGTAAAAGAATCATCAAGTTCTGATGATGAAATCTACCCCACCAAGAATTACTTTGAAGAGTACTCACTCATGGCTCAACGATTCCAGAAGATGGAGCTTAGGGCAAACAGATACAAACGTCTCTATAAGGACAACAATAGAAACCTCAAAGGAAGAGATCGATCGGGAGATCGACCCGAAAGGAAAAGTGAAGTAAAACCTAACTCTTCTTATATTAAAGCTGACCTGTCCGAATTCTCTTGTTTTAAGTGTGGCAGGACAGGTCACTTTAAAACAGATTGCCCAGATATCTCTAAAGCTGAGAGAGAGGAACTAAGAAACAAAAGAGATAGAAAGCTTCGAGAATAAAGGAAAGCTATGCTCGCTGAAGAACAAGCTACCTCAAATACATTAACCGACAGCTCATCCGAAAACGATGAAGCCTTCATCGCAGAAGAGAATGAAGAATGGGATGAGTGTCTAATGGGACATGACAACGGACTCGACAACAAAGAGGTAGAAAATAATTGTTCTTCTCCTATTTCTAACTCACCTTTATATGATTCCGGTGACGAAGAAGAGATAGATGAAGAAGGTGAAGACGACATCGAAGATTTAAACAAACTCATGGAAGATCATGCAAGATTGAACAAGATGTTCAAACATGCAATAAAAGAAAATGGAAGAATGGCAAATACCATTCAAGAAATGAAGAAAGTAAGTGCTTCATTCAATGAAAGAGAAAAGGCTATGCTGCTACAAATCAAGAACAAAAGTGAAGAAGTCTACGCTCTCACAGCCAAGATCTCTGACTTAATTGGTAGAGAATCTTCAGCAAACAATAAGGTGGATAATTTGAATGTGATGCTCAACCATTACATTCACAAAAAATCAGATAGAGTCCATCTTATCAACGACATGCAAAAGAGATCATCAGATCGTGGAGGTATTGGATTTAATGGAATTGACAAAGGACCTTCACCTGGGAATTTCGTAAAAGAGCAAGGCAAAGGGAAGGTGGTAAATCTCAAAACTCAGAATGTAAGGCAACCACAAGCTATTCTAATACGACAACAACCGAAGCAGCAACCACCTTGTCAACAACAAAGGAACTCAACCTCAACAGCTAGAACACAACAAGCGAAAACACCTGCTCGATATAATGCTCAACCCAAAGGTCATCAACAGCGAGATAATCCTTCCAAAGAAAAGCGTTCAACTGATCAACAAAGAAGAGCATATCCTCCCAGGCCTCAAACTGCTCAAACCTCAAAACATACATACAAAAAGCCAATTGTGTAAATCGATTTCAGCGGGAGACAAATTCGGGCTTCTAACAATGTCTCGATTATAAGACAGATTTGGGTTCCAAAGGGATCGTTATCCACTAACAACGCACCCTCAATCAGTAGGGTAGCTGAATGATTTATACTTACAGGTTAGGAAATCGAGGAGAAGAAAAGATGCAGCTCGGGGCGCGGTATGGATACTAGACAGCGGATGTTCAAAGCATATGACAGGCGATAAAGAGCTGTTGACCAACTACAAAGAAAGCTATGGACCGATTGTAACTTTTGGAGGTGACTCAAAAGGCTATACAAGAGGATATGATGATCTACATGTTGGTAACACAATTATTCAGCATATATCTTATGTAGAAGGCTTAAATCATAATCTATTCTCTATTAGTCAATTTTGTGCTAATAATAAAAGAGTAGAATTCACCGCTAATAAATGTCTAGTGAAGAACTTGGAAGGAGAAGAAATTCTTCTTACCGGAATTTTGCAGGACAGATTGTACATTGTACAATGGAATGAACAGATTGAAATGTGTCTTGTAACCGCGTCAAGCTCATCAACCAGCTGGCTTTGGCACAAACAGTTAAGCCACCTCAACTTCAAATCAATCAACAAGCTGGTCAAAGATAATTTGGTCGAAGGTCTACCACATCAAAAATATGACAAAGATCATGTTTGTGAAGCTTGTCAAGCAGGAAAACAAACAAGAGCATCTTTCCCAACTAAAGCAGCTCACTCCACTACCAGAATATTGGAACTTCTACATTTAGACCTTTTTGGACCTGTATCTCCATTAAGTGTCAATGGTAGAAAGTATACATTAGTTATAATTGATGATTTCTCTAGATTCACTTGGGTTATTTTTATGTTCAAGAAAATGGAAACACTAGAGAAACTACCCGATATCCTCAACAAACTTTCAAATCAAAAGGAGTCATCCATCATCACCATTCGATCTGATCGTGGAACCGAATTTATCAATCATATGATCGAAGAGTACTGTTCAAAGATGGGAATTCATCATCAAACTTCAGCAGCTCGAACACCACAACAAAATGGGATTGTGGAGAGGCGCAACAGATCGCTCAAAGAGGCCGCTCGAACCATGTTGAATGAAATCAATCTCCCAAAGAAGTTCTGGGCAGAAGCAGTCAACACCGCCTGCTATACTCAAAATCGATCTGTTGTGACAAAACATCATGGGAAAACTCCATACGAACTATGGAACAACAGGAAGCCTCGAATCTCTTATTTTAAATCATTTGGTTGTAAATGTTACATTCACAACAACGGGAAAACTCAATTAAGAACCTTTGACAGCAAAAGTGATCAAGGAATATTTTTAGGATATTCTGAGATCAGTAGATGTAATACCCCGCCTTTTTAAGTTCCGAAATAAACGATATTCGGACGATATTATTAATTATATATTGAACGTTATAGTTAATTAATGCAAATTTAATCTACTTAAAGATGAATTTTTGGTTGATGATGATAAGCAATTAAAGATTTCTTGATTTATATATTAAGAAAGGATAATATTAAGAAATGGTAATTATTTTGGAATTTCTTAAGTGTAAGTAGAAGTGTTATGTGAAAAGAACTATAAAAATAATATGCATAGATGCACACAATATAAATGGTGTAGTTGAAATATTATCTAGGTATGATAATTATACTACACGTATATATATAGACCATATATGTTGTGTGTGAATTGTTATATACAATAAATGAACTAGAACTACACACATAGTATATATATATATATATATATATAAAACCTGCAAGAATTTATGTTGATGAAAAGGAAAAGGAGAGTTCACTCAAGTATAAAGTAAAGTACATAAATGCATCTAGTTATTAAGAAAGGAAAGAGATAAAAGTAAAATACTTCATTAAAACCAAAATAATTACATATGTTGGGTAGTACAGTACCTAATAGATAGTTTAATAAAAGCCTAAGTTGCAAACTGCTACACGGCAGTTCCAAAATAAAAGAAAGAAGGAAAGCATTCCATAAATGTAAGGAATGTGATGATTATAAAATGGGAAAGAAAGCAAAGGAAAGTGATAAGGCAGTAGGGCCGCAGAGAAGTAAAGAAACAGAGCTTTAGGCCTGCAGTAGCTCAGCCATACTGCTGCAGAAGATAGAGTGCTGCAGAAGATAGGGTGCTGCAGAAGATAAAGTGCTGCAGTGGAGCCTTTAGTCTCGGTTGAGTAAAGAGGATTGAAACCTCCAACTGTACTTCTTCCAATACCTAAAACAATAGAGTAAAGTCTATCAAACTAGCTATTTCAAAATCTTAAGCATTAAGAAAGAGAACACCACTACTACACATATCTATATATAAGAGGGTAAAGGGCTGCCCTAGAAACCTTTAGCACCCATCAAACATTTCATAACAAAGTATAGCAGCCACAATTTTCAGTCAATGAAGAAGGAGATAAAGATTAAGGTAGCTTTTCTCAACCATTATCAAAATTCTGTTCTAGCAAAGAAGTTCTGAAATTTAGTATTCTGTGTAGAATATGGGCAGAACATACCTATTACATGAGTTCTAAAACTTCAAACAGAAATGTAAACCTAGAACCATCCCGTTTCTGAAATCAGTTTTCAATACATGCACTTATCTATATATTTAGAACATGTTATCAGAACATAGGAATATATAAATATGCAGATCTAGAATTAATGACATGCTTCATAAGAATTTAACTAGAGGTGCTATTAGCAATTTAGTATGAAAAGACTTCCACCCTAAACTAAATCATCAGCAGAAACATACCAAAGAAATAAATAGATGGCTAAGTATAGAACTTAGAAATTCAGTTCAGATTTGCAGAACATAGAACCACAATTTTCGTTCAGATTGTAGAACACCTATATGTTCTGGTTTCAGAACACACATACATATATCTATGAATTCAGATTTAGAACAGAACTTATACGCACCAAAACAGATACAGAGGCTATATCTAAAGGAAGTAGAATACTTATCTGCTGGGAAGCTTTGCTGAACTCTGACATTGAGCATTTATAGGATTTAAATCTAGAAAGGCTTCAGTTCCTACAATAAAAGAGAACATAGAGTTATGATCGATTAGAGAATTAGCAAGCCTGGAGAACGAGGCACAAACTACAGAGAATAGATATTTTCTTTCAGATTTCAAACCATTTATATGTGTTCAGAATTTAGAAACTCTTAATTGAACTAGAGCTTCTTTCCTTTTACCCAACTCGAAATGGAAAGGAGAAATCAGAATTTCGAATGGTGCAGTTAAACTAAGAAATACAAGAACTTTCAGATTTAGAATCCCTAATTCAAAACTTAGCCTTATCAATTTCTAAGCACAACCATTAGAAGAAATTGAATCATGCAGAAGTAACAGAATATGGAATCTAAACTAGGACATCAAAACTGAAATAAACTAGAAGAGATAAGAAAAAGGGAAGAAATTTTACCTTGGGGTCAACAACGACCGGAGATGGAGAAAACCAGGAGGAAGCAGAAGAGGTCGCGAGTGTAGGAAATCTGAAAATAAATAGGAACCTGAAATTAGAAATTGAAATCGTTAGAGCTAGGGTTCGAACAATAATCAGAAATTTAGGATAGAAGCTACATAAATTTAAAGTTAAGCTAGAGAAGGAGAAAAATCTTATCTTGTTGCTGAAGATGAGCTCCGGTGAGTTCCTCCGAAAGCAGCGAGAGAGAGAGACAGGGAGCGAGGGAGAGCAGGGAGCGAGGGAGAGACAGGGAGTGAGGGAGAGCAGGGAGCGAGGGAGAGACAGGGAGCGAGGGAGAGACAGGGAGCGAGAGGAGTCGGGAACAGCGAGAGAGAAGGAGAGGGAGAGAAACAGATAGAGAAAGGAAGAGAGGAGTCGGGAACAGCGAGAGAGAAGGAGAGGGAGAGAAACAGATAGAGAAAGGAAGAGAGGAGTCGGGGACAGCGAGAGAGAAAAGAGAAAGGAGAGTGAAAGCAGAGGGTGAGTTGTGTTCTGGAGAGAAAAAAAAGAGAGCAGATCGAGTGAGAGGGAAATTACTATCTGTTTGAGAGAAAACAGATAGATAGATGAATTTGTTATCTGTTTGAGAGAAAATAGATAGAGTAGTGAATTGGATTAAAGTTAGGGTTAGTATAAAGGGTTCTAGAGCATGGGCCGGGTATTGGGCCGGATTTACGGGCCGGGTCGAATTATGGGCTGATGATTTAACTTGGTGAATGGGCCTAAATAAATGGAAAGATTGGGCCGAAATTCAAATTGCTGGGCCTGAATTAATAAGATCTATTGGGCCGAATTAATTAAATTATTGGGCTGGAAAATAATTAGATTGGGCCTAGTTTATTAAGCTTAAGATAATTAATATTTAACTAATTAAATTAATTAGTAAGCTCACTTAATTAATTTAAATGGACTAGTTTAAACACGTGATAAGTTAAGACTTAATTAAATTGAGCTTATCATTTTAAATAAGATGGAGCTACATCAATTAGAAATATTAAATAATGAAAGAAGGGGGTGATATATTTATTAAGTGTTAATATTTAGAGCTATTAATTTAGACAATTAAAGCCTAAGTATTAAATCAAGGAGATCCAATTTATTTATTAATTAGGATCTAAAATTAAGAGAATGGATATCTCTTATTAATTAAGGATATTATTTGAGGAATAATATTCTAAGATTATTTAAAGAGTTAAATGACTAGAAATTTGCAATATTATTAGAATGATTAATTATCAAGGAATGATTATTTCATTAAGTGTTAAAACACTTATTGCATTAAAGACAATTACCGGAGTAATTGAATCGAGGAATCAACACCCTATAAGTAATATTGATCTTAAGTATCAATACCTCGATTAACGAGTCGAAACGAGAACCAAGAATATATATATTCTTACGATTAAAGGTTCCAAATGCACGAAGGGCATTTTAATTTATACGAGTTTTTCTAAAGGTTCGTACGAGAGACCGGTTTCGCGTTTCGAGACCAAAGCAAGTGCAATCCAAAGTTATCCAAGTAGGCTTTTCTAACTCTATAAAATACGTGTGCTCATATGTATTTATATTATTTTATTTCGAAGAGATTTTGCAAATATGTTTCAAGTATTGTCTTGCCGAAAATGATTTATGTTTTGTATCAATGCCTATCTGGAAGGGTACCTGAATTAAGGATCCTGGATGCCTGGTTTAAGGATCCGAAGAATTTAAATCGAATTCGGGTTCCAGTGGATTAGCGTCTCCACTCGAACTAGTGTACACAAGTAAATAACCGGGAGTCGACGTAGATGTTGACCGGTTACAGTGGACCGTGAGTCATCTTAGCGGGTTGGCCGGTTCGGTGTCCGTAGAAGGTGGCCACCTTCTCGGTACCATAAGTTAAAGTGCAGATATGGCTTGAATACTAAAGAAAAGACTGATCAGTCAAATAAAAGGTTTCACAAAAGGATTTAGTGAACGTAGGTGTTTTTTTTAAAGAAAATCCCTACGTGTCACTCTTGCGGCATTGACAATTATATATGTATGTGTGCGATTTTGGCATGTGTCTACTGAGTACTTTTGTACTCAGCCCTGCATGTATTTATAAATGTGCAGGTTGAGCTGTGATGTCAAGGAGGAGTGCTCAGCGATGGTTTTGTCGAACTCAATTAGTGTTAACTCTTGGGGGTTCTACGTGTCTTCACACACGTAGGATTTTATTATGCGATCCTACATATTCCGCTGCAAGAGGTTCCATTTGTTTTGTTTGACGAATGTGTCAATTCAGAGTTAAATTCTTGTTATGAACTAAGACTCAGTTATAAAATATCCTTTCGTTCAGTTAAGTCCATAGTTTTCCTTTTATCCTTTAGTTAATTAATTGTTTTATGGTCGCGTGTCCGGACTTCGCCACAAGGGCGGAGAACGGGGCATGACAGTAGAGCTTATAGGGTTTTTAATAAAAGAACCCTTGTTGTGGAAGTAACACCACATGTTGTTTTTGGTGAAACCAATTTTGAAGTCTCAGGAACAGATAGCGTGTCTTCAAAGGATGATAACTCTCGCTCAACCTTGAGAAATTCCACAGATTGTCCAATCAATGATATTCTACTATGGAGTCCACGAAAAGATGAAGATGAAGAAACCAATAATCAACCTGCTGGAGAAATGCCACAACAAGGGGGAACAGATGGACAAATCAAACATCTAGAGGGAATAAATGAAGGGGGAACTTCACTAGAACATTCACAACCAACTGTTGATGAACAAAACACTCAATCTCCTTCCTCATCTTCTCAACAGCCATCTGTTCAACAATTGGTAAATGAAGTATCAAGCATTGATTTAAATACTAACGATCCATTTGATGTGACTACCACAGATCATCCCGAATTCGAGAATCCTCCTGAAGAGATAGAGATCGAAATTTCTGAAGAAGAAATGAAAAGGCGAAGAAAATGGGTAGACAGCCATCCATCTGATCTCATTGTTGGGAACCCAACAGATGGAGTTAAAACTAGACGCATGCATGGAGAAAGCGCATTACTAAGCTGCTATCTTGCCAACACTGAACCAAAGGACATCGAAGAAGCCTTGCAAAGTGCAGATTGGATCAATGCCATGCAAGAAGAACTAAATAAGTTCAAAAGAAATGATGTGTGGTACTTAGTGGATCGACCTCATCATCAAGGTGTGATTGGAGTCAAATGGATATTCAAGAATAAAAGAGATGAAACAGGTGAAGTAGTACGAAACAAGGCAAGGCTAGTCGCAAAAGGTTATTACCAACAAGAAGGGATAGACTTTGATGAAACATTTGCACCTGTTGCAAGACTAGAAACCATCAGATTGTTTCTTGCTTATGCAGCTTTCCAACGATTCAAAGTATTTCAAATGGATGTAAAAAGTGCATTTTTGAATGGGATTCTGGAAGAAGAAGTCTATTTGGAACAACCACTTGGGTTTGAAGTTGAAGATGAGAACAAGGTGTATAGATTGGTTAAAGCCGTATATGGACTAAAGCAAGCTCCTCGAGCTTGGTATGAAACTCTGTCCACCTTCTTACTACAATCGGGATTCAAACGAGGATCAGTTGACAAGACTTTATTCACCATCAAAGTTCAAGACTATATCCTTTTAGTTCAAATTTATGTTGATGATATCATTTTTGGATCCAAATCTGAATTCCTTTGTAACAAATTTAGTAAGCTAATGCAGGACAAGTACAAGATGTCAATGATGGGAGAAATGAACTTCTTCCTAGGCTTGCAAGTCAAGCAATCTGCTGATGGGATCCTTATTAATCAATCCAAATATATCAACGATCTCATCACAAAGTTTGGAGTTAAAGATTGCAAACCAGGAAAAATCCCAATGCAAACTAATGGGCAGATTGGCCCTGATGCACTCGGGAAGGCAATAGATGTAAAACTGTATCGTGGTATTATCGGCTCACTTTTATATCTAACTGCTAGTCTTCCTGATATTACTTTTGCAGTTGGTGCTTGTGCTAGGTATCAAGCAAGTCCAAGGGAATCCCATTTGGAAGCAGCCAAACGAATATTGCGTTATCTCAAAGGGACCATAGAAATAGGTTTATGGTATCCATGTGACGATAACTTTGTATTTACTGGTTATTCTGATTCTGATTATGCAGGTTGCAAGCTTGATAGAAAATCCACCTCTGGGACTTGTCAATTTCTTGGAAACAAGCTCATCTCGTGGTTTTCTAAAAAGCAAACTTCGGTTGCAACCTCTACAACAGAAGCAGAATACATGGCTGCAGGAAGTTGCACAACACAAATCCTATGGCTCAAACAACAGCTCAAAGATTACGAAGTACAGATGGATGCAGTTACAATATTTTGTGACAGCTCGAGCGCCATAGCAATAACACAAAATCCAGTACTTCATACTCGATGCAAACACGTGGATGTTCGTCATCATTTTATCCGTGACCACGTGGAAAGAAAGAACATCAAAATAGAGAAAATACATACGGATGTGCAGCGAGCTGATATCCTAACAAAAGCATTAGCCGAAGACATATTCAAAATGCTTTGTGGCAAGTTGGGACTAATCAACCTAATCGATAATGGTACCAGTGTAAACAACAGATAATAAATGGTACAATACGATCTGTTGATACACTTGTCACGACCCACCTTCACTAACTGTAGTAACGATGGGTATAATTGTGACTCAGGAATAAAGTATAGAAATGAATAAGAAAATGGGTAATAACTTGAAAGTGAATAAAGGTTAAATGCTTCAATAAATAAGGGTTCGCACACGAAATTCGGTAATGAGTATCCGATACCAAAATATATAAGTCATTGATCAAGAAGTCTAGAAATACTGAATACTGAAAAGAGTGTCTGCAGCGGAAATTGGATCATTTCTAAGTCTACATGTATGAAGACATGTAAACCCCCAAGAGTTAACACTAATTGAGTTCGACAAAACCATCGCTGAGCACTCCTCCTTCACATCACAGCTCAACCTGCACATTTATAAATACATGCAGGGCTGAGTACAAAAGTACTCAGTAGGCACATGCCAAAATCTCATTCATACATATATAATTGTCATTTGCCATATCACAGTGAAACATAGGGATTTTATCTGAAAGAAACCTATGTTCACTAAATTCTTTTGTGGGATCTAAAAGTTTGACTGGCCAGTCTAAGTTCTTTAGTAATCAATCATATCTGTAATTTCTGTGTGCCGGGAAGGTGGCCACCTTCCATGAACACTTGACCGGTCAACCTTTCGCTGACTCACAGTCCATTGTGTACACTAGTTCGAGTGGGGATGCTTACCCACTGGAACCCGAATTCGATTTCATAATCATAGCAGATATGTATCATACAAAACATGAAACATTTATGGCAAGACAATACTTCATAACAATTTAAATTCTAAAGCATTTCTAAAGCGAAAATCATACTTTGATACAACGCATGCGATTTTATTTCTAAAAGAAAGCCTACCTGAAGTGCTTCCTCGTCTAGTAAGATCTTGAGTCTTTGATGTCTAATGCTTTCCCTTTTGCTAAACCTTAATCGCAATTACGAGAAAGATACTCATCGTGAGTATATATATTATTTTCTACTTTGAAAGGAAATGACATCCTTATTATTTCAAGAGTTGTTCTCAAGTCTTAACTCGACTAATATTCGAGTGCTTTAATCTAAAGGTGTCGTTACACTCTTAATCAAGCTATGGTTTTTTCTAAATTCTCATTCTTTTACCCAAGTAAATAATTAGTGGGTA
>JAPKLX010001921.1:0-16683 GCA_026898415.1 Leonotis leonurus | reverse complement strand
AGATTTTGAACTTCAAGGTTATATAGGCATTGAATTGAAAATTCTAGCCGTTTGTTGATTGGCGTGAGTCAGATGGTAGATTGCCAATCAAAGATGTCCATCATATCTCTTCTTGCCTTGTTGAAACGTTCACTCAATCTTCAGTTTTATGGAAAGCAGATTGCTAACGGTTTCTTTCCTTCTTTGTGTCATTCGAAGATTCTCTTTTCAATCCCTGTTGGATAGACTTCAATTTTGACGTGGCAAGAGGGTATGATGTGTAGGATGATGTCATCTGGTAGTTTGAAGACTAAATCGATCTGGTGCTTCGCTGTAGATATTGATCTGGTCACTGTCTGTTACAGCAGATCAATTCCTTTTGGCATGAAATCTTGACCTTCATCCTATACTATTTTAGAAATGACTTCTATAGGAATAATTCCTTTACATATCAAGTCATCTCCTAATCTGTTCTTTTAACAGAATTCACTTTAAGTGTAGTGATCTGCTTTACATATAGAACAGCTTAAACTCAAAAATAGCTAAGTGTGTTTCGAAGGATCATCATCAAAACTAAATATATTAGGGTTCCCAACATCCATCTTTACTCACTGACTTATTAATACATGTCGATTTTCTAAAGACAAAATCTCATTGTCCAGAAACCTTTATTTGCTTTTGATTGTTATATGAAACTAATAACAATCTGCTAACCCTTATGGTTATTTAAAACCAGATCACTCTTACATGTTTTACTTAGGGTTATATTGTGAAGTGTGGTTTCTATATCATCAAAAAGAGGGAAATTGTTGGGAACCCCACAATGTTTAGTTTTGATGATGTTCTCTCGAAAACACACTTAGATTTAATTATGTCTGTTAGATCTCAATCTGTTCTATACGTACAAAAACACTACAATATAAAGTGTATCTGATAGAGAACTGATCTTAGTCCAGGTTAGAAAAATGATTTAATATGTTAACGACTTCATCCTATAGAAGTCATTTTGTCTTTCCTTAGTTCGTGGACCAGATCAACATCAGATTGAAGCAATCAGAAGACCCATCAGAATGGTCACTCGATCAGCTATTACCAGAACATTCAGAAGAATCTACCATGCCTTGGAGCTTACTTTCTGAAGGACCAGATCGACTGCTGAACAGATCAATAACAATCTGGTGTGACCAGAACGATGTTTAGAATTGAACCAGATGATATCAGATCAACTATCAGTTAATTGGCAATCACAGACTCTGATAAGATTAACTGATGAAGAGTCCCAAACTCATTGCCACATCACTCGTACTATCAAGATGGAAGGAAAATCAATCAATACGCGAAGAAGGAAAGTTGTACCTGTCAACGATCTGCTTTCCATATTTTGAAGATTTAGTCAACCTTTCCAAAGGCAAGATTCACTATCCTTGATTAGTAAATCACATTTACTCCAAACTAATCAAGTCCAACGGTTAGAATTTCAAATTCTACACCTATAAATTCTTGGAACAAAGACTGGAAGAGTACATAAGACGATTATCTACGATCAACAAGCTTTTACTCTGCCCAGAAATCATTTCATCCATCGAATCATTCATTTAAGAAGATTTCTACTAACAAGATCGTGTTCTGAGCCGTTCGTGATCGAAATCACACCTCGATTCAAGTCTGTCTTATCGAGAAGAAGGAAGGAGATCTTTGCTAGCTAGTAGTTTTCTAGTGGATTAACGTGAAGAGATCCAGTTACAGGAGTTTTCTGTAAGTTGTAAAGGGACACCCCTTATTCGTGCATAAATTTCAAAACAGATTGTGTTTGAAACTTGTGGCTCGTTCTCAGCAAGTATAAATAAGAAGAGTATCCTAGTAGTGGATATCTAATCCAGTTTGGATTGGACCGTGGACGTAGGGGGTTTCCCGAACCACGTAAAACAACTATTTTATTTACTTTCTGCATCTTATATTTTAGTTGTTTTATTCACTAACCAGCACACTCATTCAAACTGCATCTTTAATTAATCTGCTAAATACTTAGTTAATGTTTCGAAAAGGTTTTCTAAACAAGAGCTCTGACTAATTCCACCATATTTCCGCACACAACGCTCTGCTAGAGAACAAGATTACTCTTGATCTCTGCCCAGTGTTACACCAAACCTTGCTCTTTTGGGACCAACAGTTTTCCTATTGTAAACCCTATAAGCCTTGCTAACATCAGAATAACCTAAAAATATTCCAGGGTCAGCCTTGCTATCAAAGGTTTTTAATTGAGATTTCTCATTGTTATGATTTAACACGTACAACCAAAGGTACGAAAATAATGTATCTTGGGCTTTCTGTTTTTCCAGATCTCGTATGGTTGTGTTAAGCATGGTGCGAGCTGCTTCTTTTAATGATCTTTTTCCCCTCAAATACTCCATTCTGTTGATGTGTTCTTGCTGCAGATGTTTGGTGAGTAATACCCATCTGTTTGCAATATTTCTCAATCTTCTGGTTAAGGAACTCTGTCCCTCGATCTGTTCTGATTGTTACAACATAATTCTCTTTTTGCTTAGTGATCTTGTTGAGAAAGTTTGGCAACTTCTCAATGTTTCTTTCTTCTTAAACAAAAAGATGACCCAAGTGAATCTTGAGTAATCATCAATTATAACCTGAGTGTACTTCCTTCCATTGATACTTAATGGCTTAATTGGGCCAAATAAGTCGAAGTGTAGTAACTCTGAAATCTTGGAAGATGAGTGAGCTGCTTTGCTGGTAAATGATGACTTGATTTGCTTCCCAGCTTGGCAAGCTTCACAAATATGATCTTCGTCATATACTTGATCTTGCAATCTTGTTGATTGACTTGAAATTCAGATGGCTAAGTCGCTTGCGCCATAACCAGCTTGTCTTAGAGATTGTCTTAGTAATTAGACATGTCTCATTCTGGTTTATCCACTACACGATGTACAATATGTCCTACAATTTCCCGGTAAGAAGAATTTTATCTCCTTCCTTGTTCTTCACTAAACAGTTGTTAGCATAAAAAATAATCTGATTACAAATAGCACAAAATTGGCTAACAGAAAACAGATTATAACTAAGACCTTCCACATAAGATACATTGGTGAAGGTGGTCTTGCCAATCTTGATATTACCATATCCTCTGGTATAACCTTTTGAGTTACAACCAAAGGTTACTTGTGGACCTTGTCTTTCCACATAATCTGATAGAGATTTCTTGTCACATGTCATATGCTTTGAATATCCACTATCAATAATCCAGATGGTTCCCTTTGCTACTTGTCCTCTTCTTGCAACTCTTCGATCCTCGATCTGATCAAGATCGTTTTCTAATCCCATGTAGCATTCATCCCAATGTTCTTCTGTATCTTGCACATAAAATGCATATTAGTCCCGAAAAAGCAAGGTTTGGTGTATGGGGGGGGGGGGAATACACCAAATACAAACTTTTCAGCTTACTTAGAGAGTTTAAACTTTCTGTAGACAGATTGCTCATTTGACAAACCAGATCGATGACCAGATCGATCACAATCTGTCCAGATGGATACTCTCTTGTACAAAACATTTAGCAGAGCGTTGTGTGCGGAATATGGTGGACTTAGTCAGTGCTCTTTATTAGAAAACCTTTGCAAAACTTAGCCGAATATTTAGCAAATTGATTAAGAATGCAGATTGAATGGATGTGCTGATTAGTGAATAAACAACTAAAAGTAACTATGCAGAAAGTAAATAACACAGTTGTTTTACATGGTCCGGAAAACCCCCTACTTCCACGATCCAATCCAAATAGGAATAGATATCCACTACTAGGATACTCTTCTTCTTTATACTCGCTGAGAACGAGCCACAAGTTTCAAACACAATCTATTTGAAACTTGTGCAAGAATAAGGGTCATGTCCCTTTACAACTTACAGTATATAACTGCAATAAGATATCCTCACGTTAATCCACTAGAAAACTACTAGCTAGCGAAGCTATCTTCATTCTCCTTCTCGATAAGACAGACTTGAATCGAGTGATGTGATTTCGATCATGAACGGATTAGAACTCGATCTGGTGCGTTGAAATCTTCTCAAATAAAACTTTGAAGAATGAGTTGATTTCTTAGCAGAGTAACAGTATACTTGATCGTTGATAATAGTATCCGTACTCTTCTAGTCTTTGTTCCAAGCTTTTATAGGTGTAGAATTTGAAATTCTAACCGTTGGTCTTGATTGGCTTGAAGTAAGTGTTGATTGCCAATCAGGAGATATTGAATCCCAGTATATGTCATCTTGCCTTGGAAAGTTTTACCGAATCTCCAAATATATATGGAAAGCAGATTGTTGATGGATGCTTCTTTCCTTCTTTCAAGCATTGATTGATTCTCTTTCCAAACTTGGATCTCCACTAGATAATCTCTCCATCTTCGTGAAATCAGCTGATGTGGCAAGTTGAATTGGATTTATTGAAGTACATCTAGACATATAACAAAATGTTAGATGACTAAGAATGATCTGGTCCAGGTTGGCTAACGATCTGGTCAAAAGCAGATTGATGTCTATCTGGTTATATATCAATCTGTTCCAGGAAGAATGCTCCAAAGCATGGTTGCAATCTTAGTGTATAATATCACGACAACCAGATCGTCTGGCCCTCGGACAGATCATCTGCTGCTTGTAGACTGTTGTTGATATGGTCCTCGAACAAGAAAAAGACAGAATGACTTCTATAGGATCAAATCTTTTACACTTTAAGTTATTCTCTAATCTAATCTAAAGTCATGTTTTCTATCAGATTCACTTTATATTTTAGTGATCTGGTACAGGTAGAACAGATTACAGTGTAGCAGACAGAATTAAATCTAAGTGTGTTTTCGAGATAACATCATCAAAACTAAATATAGCGGGGTTCCCAACAATGCCTCATTATTCTTTTATGAACTATCAGATAGATGAGTCGAGTTGCTTGAGTCATCTTCAGCTAGCATAGCTTTGCGTTGAGCCTTAAGCTTTCGATCTCTTTTGGCTCTAAGTTCTTCTCTCTTACTTTTAGATAGGTCAGGACAGTCTGTCTTGAAGTGACCTGTTCTGCCACAGCCATAACATGTATAGTCTATGGAGTTAGATGTTTTACCATTACTTTTTTCCATGCCTTCGCTATAAGATCGATCTTGTTCTCTGTTCTTCTAATATCTACTCTTGTTGTCTTTGTAGAATCTGTAATATTTTCTCGATTTGACTTCCATTTTGTCCATTCTCTTTGCAATCATTGCAAACTCCTTGAATTGTTTGTCATAACCTCCATCTTCTGATGCAGCAGGTGATACTGGTTCATCTGCTACAAACTTTGCTTTGAAGGCTACTTCTTTTTGCTTCTTGGAGCTGCTCTCGTTCTTCTGTCTAGAAGCATAATCTGGTCCATGAATTCTTCTAATCTCACACTCATGAACAGCCATATGATCAAAGAGTGCTTCAACTGACAGATTGTTGAAGTCAGCAAGTAATGGTTGCATTGCAGAATATATCTCCCAGCTTGGTGGTAATGCTCTGAGAATTTTGAGATTTTTCTCTCTTTGAGTGTACTTGTTCTTGTTGAAAGCAGAAACTTAAAGTAACACTTCAATGAATCTGTTCTTCATCTGTTCAATGGATTCTCTGGGTTTCATCTTGAAGTCATCGAACTTTTTGCATGCTAGTGACAATTTGTTCTCAATCATGGCCTCCGAACTTAAGCTGAGTTCTCGAAGTGCCTCCCGCATATCCAGATCTTGGATCTTAGCTAGATGGACTCCTTTGTCTGTGTTGGAGATAATTCTCATAGCAAACTCATCCAGATTGGTCCAGAAAGAGCAAGGTTTGGTGTATGGGGGGGGGGGAATACACCAAATACAAACTTTTCAATTTACTTGACTAATTTCATAGAGAGATCAAGCTTTCCCGTAAAGAGATTGCTTAAATATGACTGACTAGATCGATAACCAGTCTGTCCAGATTAACTCTCTCTTGTGATAAATACGTAATAGATAGCAAGAGTAATCTTGTTATCCAACAGAGCGTTGTGTGCGGAATATGGTGGACTTAGTTTGAGCACTTTATTAGAAAACCTTTAGAAAACTTATTCAACTATATTAGCAAATTGGAAGAATGCAGATTGAATGATCGTGCTGGTTAGAGAATAAAACAATTGAAAGTAAAGATGCATAAAATAAATAACACAGTTTTTTTACGTAGTTTGGGAATCCCCCTACGCCAATGATCCAATCCAAACCGGATTAGACATCTGTTGGTCCCGAAAGAGCAAGGTTTGGTGTATGGGGGGGGAATACACCAAATACTAACTTTTCAGTTTTACTTGACAATTTATAAGAGAGCTCAAGCTATTCTGTATAAGAATTTGCTTGTGATGACTCACCAGATCGATATACAGATCAGTAGCTGGTTAAGTCCAAACAGATTACTCTCTAAGTGTAAACACTTAACAGATAATAAGAGTGATCTTATTACCTCCTGAGTGTAGAGTGAGTGCGGAATAATGGTGGATTTAGTGAATGCTCTTGTTTAGAAAACCTTAAGAAGTTAATCAGATCGTTTAAGCAGATTGGTTGAGAATGCAGATTATATGATAGTGCACAGGGTTAGAATAATAAACAACAGATAATAAATGATGCAGAAATGTAAAGCACACAGTTGTTTAACGTGGTTCGGGAAATCCCTACGTCCACGATCTGGTCAAAACTAGACCAGATTATCCACTACTAGGATACTCTGCTTCTTTATACTCGTGGAGAACGAGTCACAAGTACCAATCACAACTAGAGTGATACTTATGCACGAATGAAGGGTCGTGTCCCTTTACAACAGATTACCTCTACGTTACCACTAGAAAACTACTAGCTAGCAGGGTGATCTCCTTTCTCTCAACAAGACAGACTTGAATCGAGGTGGTTGGTGTGATGTAGAATCACAAGATGTTGAAGTTCTAAGTCTGGAATGCAGAGTGCTTGAATGATAATTGCAGTATGGCTCGCGTGAATCTTCACTCCTTCTCCAGATTGTTGACTTCAACTATATAGGCATTGAATATTGAAATTCTAGCCGTTGTTGATTGGCGTGAGATAGATGGTATATTGCCAATCAATGGTTTCCATCATATCTGTTCTTGCCATATAGGAAAGGTTGACTCAATCTTTGATTTATGGAAATCAGATTGTTAACGGTCTCTTTCCTTATATGTTTAAATCGTAGATCATCTTTCCAAACCCTATTGGATGGACCTTGACCTTGACGTGGCAAGTGTATATGATGTGTAGGATGATGTCAGCTAATGGCTTGATGACTCAATCGCTCTGGTTCATCGCTGTAGGGATCGATCTGGTCATCGATCTGGTCGCTGTCTGTTACAGCAGATCGACTCTTCTGGGCGTGAAATCTTGACCTTCATCCTATTCTAAGTTGAGAATGACTTTTATAGGAACATATCCTTTACATTTTAAGTCATCTCCTAATCTGATACATAACACAGATCTGTCTATCTATAGCGATCTGGTTTTACATGAAGAACAGATTATGTTCTAAACTAGCTAAGTGTGTTTCGAGAAGCCATCATCAACACTAACACTTTAGGGTTCCCAACAACATCCACTACTAGGATACTCTCTTCTTTATACTCGTTGAGAACGAGCCACAAGTGTCAAACACAATCTGGTTGAAACTTATGCAGGAATAAGGGTCTTGTCCCTTTACAACTTACAGTATACTACTGCAACAAGATATCTTCACGTTAATCCACTAGAAAACTACTAGCTAGTGAAGATATCTTCCTTCTTCTTCTCGATAAGACAGACTTGAATTGAGTGGTGTGATTTCGATTACAAACGACTTAGAACACGATCTGGTATGTAGAAATCTTCTGGAATGAAAGCTTCGTTGAAGGAGTTGATTTCTAAGCACAATAACAGCTTGATTGATCGTTGATAAATCTCATTTTCATCCAGACTTCATTCTAAGCTTTTATAGGTGTAGAATTTTGAAATTCTAACTGTTGGGCTTGATTGGCTTGTAATAAATGTGATTGCCAATCGAGAGATATGAATCCCTCATTATCTCCTCTTGCCTTTTGAGAGAGGTTGACCAAATCTTTGATATATGGAAAGCAGATCGTGATTGATTCTCTTTCCTTCTTCGTGTTGTGATTGATCCTCCTTCCAATCTTCATATCTAATTGATATACTTTCCATCTACGAAAGATCTGCTGATGTGGCAACTTCATTAGGATTCTCCTATGTACATCTAGAGAGTTGATCGAATATCAGATGACTAGGTTGATCTGGTTCAGGTTGGCTAACTCCAAAGGGCATGATTTGGTTGGCAGATTAACATCAATCTGGTCAAGGTCGATCTATCTCAAAAGTGTCCCAAACCATGGTTGCAATTTCAATGAATGATTTCTTGGCAACCAAATCGAGTGGCCATCGAACAGATCATCTGCTTGCTTTGTAAGCTCCTGTTGATCTGGTTCTTCGACAAAACATATGCTAATAAGATGATTTCTATAGGATATAATCCTTTATACTTTAAGTCATCTTCTAATCCTGGTCTAAATACTTGTTCGCTATCAGATTCACTTTATATGTTAGTGATCTGTTACAGGTAGAAGAAATTAAAGCCTAGCAAACATAATATAAATCTAAGTGTGTTTTGAAAGAACATCATCAAAACAAAATTTGTGTGGGGTTCCCAACAGATGAAAAGTTCAAGGCGGCAGGTGCCAAGATGGTCCTTGAAGTCAAGAAAGTTGTGGATCAGCAATATCTTGATATGGAGAAGAACACTATACCATCTGTTGTCAAGAAAGAAGTACCCACTACACTTAAAGATGTATTGCCCAAAGCCTTGAAGGATGCAATGTACTTACGAGCGACGACATCTTTACTCTCAACAAAACCATCTTGACATTAAATCTACCGACAACGATCTGTTGGTCAAACTTTCAAACAACAACAAATGAAATGAAAAGCAATTTCATGACATCACAGGAAACATCTCTACATTTTTATAATTCAGGGAGGATGCAGAAAACAAGATAAAGGATCTCCAAGAAGAACTCGCTTCCCTTTGACTCATTCTTTTTAAAGACTTTATTGATGATATTCAAAAGGGGTAAGATAAAGGAAGTAACAGAGCACAGCCCGCTGCTCAGAAAAAACCACCTGTGAAGAAGAAGGATGCAACTAAGAAGAAGTTAACTGTCATGCAGCTAGTTGAAGCAATGAGGATTGACGAGGAAGATGTTGATGAACCAACAAATCAAATATTCAAATTCTTCGACAAATTTCAATTTACTGAGCCACAAAAGCTGATGTGGCTACACAGAAAGAAAGCAGTTCAACGGAATTGACATGTCAAAGGGTTTGTCATGGAATATTACTATCTGCTGGAACCACAATATCAAGGTGGTTCAGTAGACGAAATGTTCAGGGAGTATCTAAGTCGACATAAGAATCAAACTTTCGTGGACTACTTGTACAGACAATCTGCTATGACAAATGTCAGTCTCACTGCTCCAAAGAAAACAACAATGGTGCCACCAAGACGTCATAAATCAAGCTGCTCAGCACATGGGTTACACCATTGACTTGAAAAAAAAAGATTACAGAAGGGTTTTCAATGAGATTTATGTCAGTATTAATGTGCCCTCGGAGCTGAGGAAAAGCGAATTAGTCGAGAGGAGAAGGGCACAGCTAGCTGAACGACAACACCAGCAATCCCAAGAGAAGGATCAACAACAGCCACCTCCTCAATGAAAAAGATTTTTAATTTCAACTATTTTGTAAAGCAATAATTCTATCTATCTGTAATAGCTCTCATATCAATGAAGACTTTGAAGGTCTTGTTTCATAAAAACAACCTGATGACAATATCTCTTTGTCCAGACAATGTTTTTATGCTTGTTATTTAATGATTTAAATTTATCTACATATTAATTGTCTGCTTTAATCATCTATTGTTTCAACACTTAAAAAAAAATTTGTAAATTGTAGTTTCGACATCATCAAAGAGGGGGAAATTATTGGGAACCCCACGAATTTATATATTTTTTGATGATGATTATCGAAACTACACTTAGTTAATACAAGTTCATCAAAAACCAAGTGATCAATATGATCTTTTAAAGAACAGTTCGCTTATAAAAGTAGCAGATTGTTAGTTATACGATCTGTATTATTCTTATGAACTGTCTTGGACATATTTGATTACTGTTACAACGGGAATAAGTTCTTTCTAAACAGCTAACAAACATATATAGGAACAGATCAATGTTAAAACTATTTGTCCCTCTTTCAGCAGCTAGTTGTCCTTCCTTGTTTAGACTATTTGTCATGGTTTTAGACTTGGTATTTCTCTAGTATATATTTTATCCGATCAACATTGTAAAAAGGAAGTTTGTAGTTTCAAACTTACTTATAGTAACGATCTGTTTATCTAGTTATTGAAGAAAAAGTAAACAATGTAAAAGAACAGGTGGATAGAAAAACCACATGTCCTGTAGAACTAGTTATTTTCTAGCATAGGTAAATGAAGACTTGAGCCCTCTCAAAGAAAATGATCGTGGTACAAACAGATCGTTTTCTTCTCCATATACAGCCCCGCTATGTCAACAACAGATCGTCATAAAAATGATCTATTCCAACTCTATCATGTTGTATAACTCTAGATTAGCTCGGGAATCAAGAAAAGATATTAAAGTATTAGTTGAGTTTTAAACTAACTAAGTACTTGATGGACAGCTCGAAGAGTAGATCGTAGGAAATGATCTGTTGGATGAATACAAGCTAGTTGTCCCAAACATTAACTACGATGGACTGCCGACATACCTAACTTTATCATAAGTCAACCACTCAGTGTGTTGTTGGGAAGTGGACTTCAGCACCTCCCGGAGGGGGGGTCCTCCGTGTATCGTACCCGAGAGAACTTATGGGAGTGCGGCCTGCCTCAGTCGAAAAGGGCCTGCACTACCATTGTTGACGAGAGGTTAAATGAATTGATTAGTACTACTCATACCAACATGGTGCATCATCTTTTCAGGTGACCCCTTAGTAGAAACTCCAAGGTTAAGCGTGCTTGGCTTGGAGCAATACTATGATGGGAGACCTACTGGGAAGTGTCCTGGGTCAGCCTGTCAGTGAGGACAAAGCAGGCTGGGAAAGAAAGTGTAGGTGTGTAGGGCCAGTACGTCAATTCTGATGGGCGCTTCCGATCCAACATGTGTTGTCACATCAAAGGGGATATTTTAAGGAATGAAGTAAAAGAATATCAAATTAAATGTACGATGAATCATTCTAAGTATGGCAAAACACTAGGGAATCGCGTGATAGTTGGAACAAGACGCATTACATGCAGCGCGTGCTACAACAAACGTGTCATGAATTTAATGTTGCAATTAATGTAAAGAAGGACTCTTCATCTTCTCCAGTGGCTAGTTCTAGCAATGGTACTATATAAACCACCTTCACTTCTAGATTCGAGTACGAGAATTCAAACGAAATACTACTATTACTCTGCTCAAAATTCTTCAAGCTTCCAACGATCAAAATCACTCCAACCAGCCCAGAATTCTCTAGAGTGTTTTACAGTCACTTGAATTTTGTATTTCTGGAAAACTATTTTCAAAACCAAAGTTAGGGTCTAGTTTAGATCCAAATAAAGTTATTTATTAGATTGTAGTTATCAATCTTTGAAAGAAGAAGTGTAATCGCAAAATAATATCTAGTTTTGATATTCCTTTGTGGCTCGTACTCAACGAGTAAAACCAAAGGAGAACTTAGTGGATTTTCGATCTAGCTCTTTATCGAGCCATGGACATAGGGACAGTTTATCCCAAACCACGTTAACTACTAAAGTTCTTGAGTTAGAATATTGTTTTCACATTCAAAAGAGCATTAACCACCAAATTCCGCACACAACTTAGTTTGTGTTGGTCCTGAAAGAGCAAGGTTTGGTGTATGGGGGGGGGAATACACAAAATACAAACTTTTCAGTTTACTTGACAAATTAACTAAAGAGATTAAACTGTCTCGACAGGAGATTGCTCAAGTTGACAGACCAGGCTCACTCACCAGGTTCACTAGTGATCTGTCCAGATAAAGTCTCTCTCGTGATTTACACAAAGAAGATAGCAAAAGTGATCTTGTTATCTATCAAATTGTAGCGTGCGGAATATGGTGGATTTAATATGTTACTCTTATTAAAACACCTTTGTAAAGACTTATTAAAAAGCCTTTGTAAACCTTTGATTAAATCGATGCAAGTGTTGGGTTAGTGAATAAACAACTAATAAAAAATATTTAAAGTAAAGAACACAGTTGTTTTTACCTGGTTTGGGAAACCCCATACGTCCACGGTCCAAAAAAACTAAATTGGATATCCACTACTAGGATATTATCTTCTTTATACTCGCTGAAAACGTGTCACAAGTTCTAGTCGAAACAAGAATGAAACTTGTGCATGAATAGTGTCGTGTCCCTTACAACTTGTAGATAAATCTGTTACAAATACTGTTGGGAACCCCACAGTATTTTTATTTTGATGATGTTCTTTCGAAACATACTTAGATTTATTCTGTTTGCTAAGTCTTAATCTGTTCTAAACTGTATCAGATCACTAAGGTGTAAAGTGAATCTGATAGAGAACATTATCTTAGAGAATAACTTAAATGTAAGGGATTAAATCCTATAGAAGTTATTATGTTCTTTTACCTATTCGTAGACCAGATCAACAGCAGATTAAAGCGAGCAGATGATCTGACATATGGCCACTCGATTTTATTAAATCAAGATTACACACAAGAGTTTTCTACCATGCTTTGGAGCATTTCTTTTAGGAACAGATCGATAGTTGACCAGATCGTTGTTTTAAAGTGAGCCAGATGGTTCCAGATCAACTTCAGTCATCTGACATTTTGTCCAGATGCACTTAAATGAATCCAAGACTACTTGACACATCAGTAGATCTCACGAATATGGAAAGTATATGTATTGGAGATCAAATTTGGAAGGAAAATCAATCAACAAGCGAAGAAGGAAAGAAGTATCCATCAACGATATGCTTTCCATATTTATTGAAGATTCGGTCAATCTTTCCAAAGTCAAGAAGAGATAAATCAGAGATTCATATCTGTTGATTGGTAATAAGATTTACTTCAAACCAATCAAGCCCAACGGTTAGAATTTTAAATTCTACACCTATAAAAGCTTGAAACCAAGACTGGAAGAGAACGATACTATCATCAACGATCAACAAGCTGTTACTCTACCCAGAAATCAACTCACTCAACAAAGAAATTACTTGAGAAGATTTCTATGCACCAGATCGTGTTCTAAGTCGTTCGTGATCGAAATCACACCAACTCGATTCAAGTCTGTCTTATCGAGAATAAAGAAATATAACTTCACTAGCTAGTAGCTTTCAAGTGGATTGACATGAAGAGATCCAGTTACAGTAGTTTTATGTAAGTTGTAAAGGGACACGACCCTTATTCGTGCATAAGTTTCAACCAAATTGTGCTTGAAACTTGTGGCTCATTCTCAGCGAGTATAAAGAAGAGAGTATCCTAGTAGTGGATATCTAATCCAGTTTGGATTAGATAGTGGACGTAGGGGGTTTCCCGAACCACTTAAAAAATCTAAGCAAATTTAGACACGTGTTACTGGTAACGATCTGTTATTGTGAGATCTCTGTTTCCATCTGGTATTGCATCATTCTGGTTTGTCAATCTAGTTGACAATCTGGTTTTGTATTTTATGACTTGATTGACACAAACAGAGACTTTGTTCTGTTTGTATTGTGTTGCTACCATTTGTATCTTTCTACTATATGATCTGGTTTCATCAATATGGTATTGACTTGATTCTATCATCCAGATTTAGTAATCCAAGCTTTCCACATAGCATTTTGAATCTTTCTTCTGGTAGAGCTTTTGTCAAAATATCAGCACGTTGAACATCTGTGTGGATCTTCTCGATCTGGATGTGTTTCCTCTCCACATGATCTCTAATAAAATGATGTCTCACATCAACATGCTTGCACCTTGTATGGAGTACTGGATTCTGTGTTATTGCTATTGCGCTTGAACTGTCACAGAATATAGGTATCTCCTTTACATCGATCTCATAATCCTTTAGTTGCTGCTTCAACCATAATATTTGTGCACAACTTCCAGCGGCCATGTATTTTGCATCAGTTGTTGATGTAACAACAAATGTTTGTTTCTTTGAGAACCAAGATATTAGCTTGTTTCCAAGAAACTGTGTACCAGAGGTAGACTTTCTGTCCAGTTTGCATCCAGCATAATCTGAATCAGAATAGCCTGTTAACTAAAAGTTGTCGTCACAAGGATACCAGAGTCCAATGTGTACTGTTCCTTTAAGATATCTAAGTATCTTTTTGGCAGATTCCATATGTGACTCTTTGGGATTGGCCTGGTATCTGGCACACACTCCAACTGCGTATGTAATATCTGGTCGACTTGCAGTAAGGTATAGAAGAGACCTAATGATGCCTCTGTATTAAGTTATATTTGCTGGTTTGCTTTCTTGATCTGGATCTATCTTCCCGTTGGTCTGCATTGGAATTTTGACTGGTTTACTGTCTTTGACTCCAAATTTAGTGACCAGATCGTTAATGTACTTTGCTTGATTTACAAAGATACCATCTGGTAACTGCTTCACCTGCAAACCACGCTCTGGGTGTTTGTTTCATACCATAAACAGCTTTAGCTAATCTATATACTTTCTGGTCTGGGTTTCCTTTTTCAAAACCAGGTGGTTGTTCAACATATACTTCCTCTTCAAGTATACCATGCAGAAATGCACTTTTAACATCCATCTGGTACAATTTGAATCTCTTATATGTTGCATATGCTAGGAACAGTCTGATTGCTTCCAATCTGGCAACTGGTGCAAATGTTTCATCAAAATTAATGTCTTCTTGTTGACTGTATCCTTTTGCAACTAGTCTGGCTTTGTTTCTGACTACTTCACCATTCTCATCTCGTTTATTCTTGAATACCCAACTAGGCTGCTTCTCCTCACTTCAATGCCTGGGCTCGCTCCTTTGACGAAAGTGATCATTTTAGCCTCCTTAGTCAACAGATCAAACAACACTCTGCTCCAGTTGACAAGCAGATTGAGCACCACGGCCATGAGTATTTTGAATTTCTCCGGCGTCACTTGTTCGTATGAACCGTTGTGGTTCATGAATATCCGTTGTACAAACTCGAATATAATCTTGTACTCAGGGGCAAGCAGTCCCCTGTTGAACATTCTGTTGGTGTAGGTTATTGGTACAACCATCATCATCTCTATAGCTTCCTGCAGCTGATCCTTTGTGATTTCTCCAAGGCTAATTCCTTCGTCTTTCAGCTTATAGACCTCGTCTATAATGTTCAACACGTTGTAGGTTATGTTGCTGGTTGTATTCCCTTTTCTCACACGGATGGTGGCCTCGTTCCCACCTTTCTCTCCTTGCCATGTGAGGTAAAAGGTTGCCACTTCCTTTGGCAGAAATTGGAGAGGATGTGTGGTGATAATATTGTGAAATCCTACAACAATGTTGGTCCCGAAAGAACAAGGTTTGGTGTATGGGGGGCGGGGGGAATACACCAAATACAAACTTTTCAGTTTACTTGACAAATTATAAGAGAGTTCAAGCTATTCTGTATAAGAAATTGCTCGGCAGATGACTAAACAGATTGATACACAGATCGATTACCAGTTTAGTCCAAACAGATTGCTCTCTTAGTGAAAACACTTAGTCAATAATAAGAGTGATCTTATTACTTTCTGAGTGTTGAGTGTGCGGAATAATGGTGGATTTAATGAGTGCTCTTGCTTAGAAAACCTTAGGAATTATTCAGATTGTTAAGCAGATTGATTGAGATGCAGATTTATATGATAGTGCAGATGATTAGTGTTGGGAACCCTAATGTATTTTTAGTTTTGATGATGATTCTTCGAAACACACTTAGTTATGTTTTTTTTAAGTTGTTCTATATGTAAAGCAGATCACTACTCTTAACGTGAATTCTGTCAGATTAGGAGATGACTTGACATGTAAAGGAATTATTCCTATAGAATTAATCTCTATATATAGTAAAGGATGAAGGGCCAAGATTTCAAGCAAAGAAAGGAATCGATCTGTTGCAACAGACAGCGAACAGATCGACGAGTTACAGTGAAGCACCAGATCGATTGAGTAATCAAACCTCCAGATGACATCATCCTACACATCATACCATCTTGCCACGACAAAATTGAAGTCCATCCAACAGGGATTGGAAAGAGAATCTTCGGTTGACACATAGAAGGAATGAAACCGTTGGCAATCTGCTTTCCATAACTTAAAGATTGAGTCAACATTTATGCAAGGCAAGAAGAGATATGATGGACAGCATTGATTGGAAATATACCATCAATCTCACACCAATCAACAACGGCTAGAATTTTCAATTCAATGCCTATATATATCTGAAGTTCAAATCTGGACAAATATACAACGCACGTGAGCTAAACTATCAACTTACTCTCAACCTATCTACCTTGATCCAAATTAAGAGCTTCAAAAGAATTGTGATTCTACATCACACCAATCAACCTCGATTCAAGTCTGTCTTATCGAGAGAAAAGAGATCACCCTGCTAGCTAGTAGTTTTCTAGTGGTAACGTAGAGGTA
>JAPKLX010000858.1:0-38239 GCA_026898415.1 Leonotis leonurus | reverse complement strand
GTTTCGAGAGATCATCATCAACACTAAATATCTTAGGGTTCCCAACATTCTTAAGAGCTAACTTGGACATATTGATAATAATAACAACGGGTATAAGAGGAGCATGTGGATCATAACGACTTGTCCCTATTTTAGCAGCTAGTTGTATTATTTCTTTGAACTACCTGTTATTCTTTAAGGTGTCAACAATACCTCCGTCAAATTTTAAGGACATTGATGAACCTCTCCTCCAATTTACCTTATATATTGCTAAATCTTTTTGACAAAATATGTGTTCATTCAAACAAGCTATCTAATCTCTAAAACTCATTTCATCTTGTCGAATATTTCAAGCCTCATCTTTCTAACTGAAACTAAGTCATATATTTCTTTAAGAATGATACCTTATAAGGAAAAAAAATGATATTTTATGTCAAACGTCAAGATGCAATCCTTTCAAAACTACATTCGAAGAAAGATGGACCCGAAGCCTCAATGATTATGCCAACTTTGGAGAAATTAAAGAAATACTACTTGCATTGAGACATCTGTAAATCTCCTAACCACACATTCAAGGGACTGTTTTTGGAAGTTGAGGTTGAAAAATTACACTCACAAGAAGAAGTAGCTAATGTCATTGCTATATGTGAATTGAAGTATATTTGAGAAATAGTTCGTTTACACTGGGTACCCATATCCCCACATCCAATTGAGACACTTGTTTTACTTTATATTTTGGACTAGCCAAAATGACTTGGGAACACATTTAAATTTCAGCACGCCATATCATCCAAAAAACGGACGGACAATCCAAGAGGACAAGCCAAACGCTAGAAGATATGTTACTCATTGTGAAACTCGATCATTGAGGAAGTTGGGAGAAATTAACGCCGTTAATGAAATTCTCCTACAACAACAACTACCAAGAAACCATCAAGATGTCACCATATGAAACACTCTATTGTCAAAAGTGTTAATATCTTCTATCTTAAAATGGAGTTGGCAGAAGAAAGATATTTGGGCTTAGAATGATACAAGAAATAGCAAAGGTAATTGAACGCATCAAGCAAATGGTTAAAGAATGTCAGGATAGACAAAAATCATACACTGACACACGTAGAATCGAGCTTCACTTTGATGATTGGGGATACGATTTTTTTTAAAAGCCTCTTCAAAAAAAAGGAGTAATCAATTTTAGGAAAAATAGAAGTTGTGCCCCATATTTATAGGACCTTTCAAGATCCTAGAAAAAGAATTGGTCTCGTTGCATATATATTGGTTTTACATCCTAGACTTAGTGAGGTTCATAATGTATTCCATGTGTCCCAATTACGAAAATATGTTTATGTTCTTTGACTATGTCAGCTGTTAGGCTGTCGGTCTGCTCTTTGACTATTTTGTGGACCATATCTTTTTCTTTTTCAGCAAAAGCAGTGACAATCTTGTAAATTTCTTTCACTTTCAGCTCAGTTGTAAACAAACTTTGATCAATCTGTGCCTTCCGTTCTTCGGCAGCAGCTCGATCATCATCCATTTTCTTGCTAAGTTCTTCAATTTTCAGCCTGCATATTCTCCTCAAATCAGAGTCAACTTGATCGACGTGAGTCTTCAAGTGGTCGTTGAACTCTGTGAGTATGCGGATGGCTTCATCTTGGACGTGAGTGAGCGTTCCATACATATATTTATCAACCTTCTGAGAGATGAGATCCCTCACTTGTGTATTGGACAATGATTGATGCTGGTTCATCAATATGTCTTCCAAGTTTGTCATCTCCACATGTTCATCCAGTGTAGATGCGACAACTGAGGTATAGATATGATCTGTTGGTATGCCCCCCACTCGCTGTCCAGCTGGCTTGTGTTCTGGTTGAGCTTGACCACTCACTGCGTTTGGAATGGAGCTTTCCTGATCTGGTTTCCCGTCAACCTGTGCAGTGGTGTCTTTTTCAACCTCAGCCAAGGATTGATCTGGTGTAATGTCTGTCATGGCTGCACCCTGTTGGTGAACATCAGCTTGATCTGCTGCAACCGCTTCCTCCACAACCTCTTCTTCAATCTCTTCATCTTCATGATCAGAGGTTACACTTTCGAAGTATTGCAGCATCCCAACTTTCTCATACAAAGATCTCAGATCGATCTTTAACTTGATGGCTTCGTGTTGGGATATGGCTAGTATGTCTTGGGGAAAAGATTCTCTCAATTCTGTGATGGAAGAGACTCCGAAGGTGTTTAAGAAGATGGCTTCTTCTGCTTTCAGTGCATCGATGGAGTTAACCTTGAGCAGGGCGTCCAGGACGTAGAATTCTTTGTCTTTGATGAGGAGAAGCAGTTGCACTCTCTTTGCTGCATCATAGCTCTCAGGAGTGAGCTGGATGCCTGGAAATCTCTTGAGTACAACTCGATCTGCTTCTGCCTCAAGTAGTTTGACAACAGATTCTGCCTTCTTCAGTTCTTCATCCTCATCTGTGGATTCCTCCTCTTCCTCAACCTCCTCATCAATCTGCTCTAGGTGTTCAGCAGATGATGGGCTGGTAGAATGTGCGGGGGAGAAGTCCTTAGTTTGATCTGGGTTCAAAGATGAGATGGGGGCCACATCCTCTGGTGGTCCACCCATCAGAACTTCTTCCTCCTCAACCTCCTGTTGAGGGAGAATGGTTTCTGTAGCAGCAGGTACTTCAGCCTGGACTTCATCAACTAATTTCTGAAGTCTTCTGCGCTTGGGTTTGGGTGGTTGGGCTGCTGTTGATGTATTTGTGTCTATTGAACTTGCTCTTCTGGTCACTCTTTTTGAAGGAGTCCTCTGTGATGGCTTCTCCTTTGTAACCTTAGACTTAGTTGACTTCTCAGTTGGTGCAGATGGAGGAACCCATCTGGGATTGGAATTACCCATCTCCATCAGTGCATTGAAATGCACAGGGTCTTTCACCCTAGCAATCAGATTTGATGAGATTCCCATGGACATCTCAATCTGATGCTGATCCTTGGGGAACTTCAACCTAGCGTTGAACTCAATGGCATTGTCCCATCTGTGTTGAGGGAAGAAAGACTCCAGCATGAAGCTGATTTTTGTCGAGTGTCTGAGGCTGCTTCTCTTCACCTCTATGCCAGGAGATCCTCCTTTCACAAACATAATCATCTTGGCCTCCTTTGCCAAGAGATCAAAGAAAATTCTGCTCCAATTGACAGGTAAGTTTAGCACTACAACCGCCAGAATTCTGAATTTTTCTAGGGTGACTTGGTCATACGAGCCATTGTGATTCAACAGGATGCGCTGGACAAATTCAAAAATTATTTTGAATTCAGGAGCTAGTAATGTCCGTGGGAACATTTTGTTTGTGTAATGCATGGGCACTACCATCACCAGCTCAGCTGCTTCTTGGAGTTCCTTCTCAGTGATTTCTCCGAGGGTAAGCCCTTCATCCTTCACCTTGTAGGCATCATTTATGATATTTATGACGTTGTAAGGTGTGTTACTGAGAGTGTTTCCCTTGCTAACCCTAATGTTAGCTTCGAGTCCACCCTGCTCTCCCTTCCATGAGAGGTAGAATGCAGCGACTTCTTTGGGTAAGAAGTGGACAGGGTGAGTGGTGATTATATTATGAAATCCTACAAGAAAGTCAAGGAAAGCAGATGTGAGCACTATCCTTCCATCAATGAAGTATTAGCGCTCAATAGCAGTTTAAGCATAGTCCAAGATACCATATGCATGTAACAGAGTAAGGACAGTTCTTAATACAGTTTTGAGAGTTTTCCATAACATGCAGGATAAAAACTAGTGAAGAACAACAACAAATAATAAACCTTTGCAGCGACGAATGAGGTCGAATGCCTTATTCAGTTTATGAAACCCGAAGGTGTCAAGAACTGCGAAAAGGTCTTGATGTAGGTATGGTTTCAGAAAGTTTGCTTGCTCAAGAAAAACAGATGATTTGGGGGCCATTTTTGCTAAAACAGAGTGATTTGACGAAGGTAGAGAGAGTTTGAAAGAGAGGGAATTTTTGCTAAGGTTTCGGAAAAATATAAGTGTAAGTGATAGATGAAACAACTTATCAAACATATAAACGAAGGGGAAGATAAGTAAAGTAATAAAATATTCAGAAATCTTTCCCTTTTTCAGCTTTTCCCGCCTTTCCATATTCTAGGTTATAGTCTATCACCGCCTCTATAGATCGTATGATGCACGCGCTTTTGATCATGGGGTTAAGAGATGGCGCGTGATTGTTTTGCACAGTTGAAAAGCTTCCTTTTTCTTGGTTTGGTAAATATCTTTTATATCACAGTTCCCAAACATAGTATCTATCATCACTAAAATAAAAGATTTGATACGTAATGTCAGGAACTAGATATGTGATATAATTAGTCGCCGTATATGGTTGACTTTTCCCCCTTAACCAAGTAATGGGATAATTAATAAGAATTATTAATTTAATATCCACGTGGCATTAAGTAATCTGGTCAAGGTCGATCTCCTGCATAGTGAGAACTATTGATCTGGTTGTGCCACTGTCCAATCTGGTGTATTGATTCTTTTACTAATTCCCAGTTGGAATTTTAATTAATCTGTAATGACATATACTTAGTGATCTGGTGTCAATTCCCTGTTGGAATTTCACGTGATCTTAATTTTATCGATCTGTACCATGTCAATCTGGTTTTGTTTCCCTGTTGGAACATTTAACTTGATCTGGTTTATATCAATATGGTTCTTGCTTCAAGATTTAATAATCCTAGTTTACCACAAAGCATCTTAAATCTTTCTTCTGGTAATGCTTTGGTAAGAATATCAGCTCTCTGTATTTCAGTGTGTATTTTCTCGATCTGTACATGTTTTCTTTCAACATGATCTCTTATAAAATGATGTCTTACATCCACATGTTTGCATCTGGTATGCAGAATAGGATTCTGTGTGATAGCTATAGCACTTGAGCTATCACAGAAGATTGGTATTTCCTTGACATCAATCTCATAATCTTTAAGTTGTTGTCTTAACCACAATATTTGTGCACAACAACTTCCAGCTGCCATATATTCTGCCTCTGTGGTAGATGTGGCAACAAATGTCTGTTTCTTTGAGAACCAAAAGATCAGTTTATTTCCTAGAAACTGACATGTACCAGATGTTGATTTTCTGTCTAGTTTACATCCAGCATAATCTGAGTCAGTGTATCCAGTTAGCTCAAAATTGTCTTCACATGGATACCATAATCCTACATGGGCTGTTCCCTTGAGATATCTTAATATCTTCTTAGCTGCTTCCATGTGAGACTCTTTGGGATTTGCTTGATATCTTGCACATACACCTACTGCAAATGTGATATCAGGTCGACTGGCAGTTAGGTATAGTAGTGATCCTATGATCCCTCTGTATTGAGTAATGTTGGCTGGTTTTCCCTCTGGATCTGGATCAATTTTCCCATTGGTCTGCATTGGGATTTTCACTGGGTTACTGTCTTTTAACCCAAATTTGGTTAGCAGATCGTTCATGTATTTTGTCTGATTAATAAAGATACCATCTGGTAGCTGCTTGACCTGCAAACTTAAAAAGAAGCTCATTTCTCCCATCATGGACATTTGGTACTTATTTTTCATAAGTTCTGCAAATTTGTCACACAGATAGGTAGATTGAGATCCAAAAATGATGTCATCTACATAGATTTGGACTAAGGGAATGTTTTCTTTGACTTTGATGATAAATAAAGTCTTGTCAACAGATCCTCTTCTGAATCCAGATTCTAGTAGGAAGTTTTATAAGGTCTCATACCAAGCTCTAGGGGCTTGTTTTAGACCATAGACTGCCTTAGCCAGTCTGTATACTTTCTGATCTGGATCTGCCTCTTCAAATCCAGGTGGCTGTTCCACATATACTTCTTCTTCAAGGATACCATTGAGGAAAGCACTTTTGACATCCATCTGGTATACCTTGAACCGTTTGTGAGCAGCATATGCTATAAATAGCCTTATAGTTTCTAATCTGGCTACTGGTGTGAATGTTTCATCAAAATCAATGCCTTCTTGTTGATTATAGCCTTTAGCTACCAATCTGGCCTTGTTTCTGACTACTTCACCATTCTCATCTCGTTTATTTTTGAACACCCATTTTACACCTATCACACCTTGGTGTTTAGGTCTGTCCACGAGATACCAGACTTCATTCCTTTTGAACTCATTGAGTTCTTCTTGCATTGCTGTTATCCAATCTGCATCTTGAAGTGCTTCATAAGCATGAGATGGCTCCATGCGAGAGAGGTACCAGCTCAACAAAGCACTCTCTCCATGCATTCTTCTGGTCTTCACATGATCTGATGGGTTCCCAACGATCTGTTCTGGTGGATGATCTTGTATCCATCTCCTTCTCCTGGTCATCTCTTCATCAGATATCTCAGGATCAGGTTGATCTGTTGGTTCCTCAAATTCAGGGTGTGCTGTTGATATAGTTTGGAATGGATTCTCATCTGGACTTTCTTCTGGATTTGAATTTTCATGTTGATCATCATTTGTGATAATTGTTTCATTATCTTCTGTTGATGATCTGTTTTCATCCAGATTGTGTTGTAATATTCCCCCTTGCTGTATGATCTCTTCAGCAACAGGTGGAGTGACAATTTCTTCATCCTCACTTTTTGAATTCCAGATAAGAATATCTTCAAGTAATAGTTCATGCAACCTTCTGGTAGTCACCTGATTTTCTGTCTGCTTTTCATCTAGTGATCTGTACTCAACAGTGGACTCATCTAAAACAACATGAGGTGTTACCTCCACAATATGAGAGTTCTTATTGTAAACTCGATAAGCTTTACTAACATCAGAATATCCTAAGAATATTCCAGGGTCAGTTTTGCTATCAAAAGTTTTCAATTGTGATTTTCCATTATTGTGTATGTAACACAAACAGCCAAAAGTACGAAAGTAAGAAATCTTAGGCTTTCTGCTGTTCCATATCTCATATGGTGTCTTTCCATGTCTGAGTGTGATGGATGATCTGTTTTGAGTGTAGCAGGCTGTGTAGATTACTTCTGCCCAGAATTTCTTTGGTAGATTGGTTGCATTAAGCATTGTGCGAGCTGCTTCCTTGAGTGATCTGTTTCTCCTCTCAACAACTCCATTCTGTTGAGGAGTTCGAGCAGCAGATGTTTGATGAGTGACTCCCATCTTGTTGCAGTATGCTTCAATCTTCTGGTTGAGAAATTCTGTTCCTCGATCTGTTCTGATAGATGTGTGATCTTTATCATACACTTGATCTGGTAGTCCTTCCACCAACCTTTCCTTGGCAATCCTGTTGATTGACTTGAAGTTTAGATGGCTTAATCTCCTATGCCATAACCAGCTGGTTTCTGATACAGTCTTAGTGACTAAGCAGGTCTCGATCTGATTTGTCCACTGGACAATGTATAATCTATCCTGCAGTTTACTGGTAAGGAGTATTTCATCTCCTTCCTTATTCTTCACCAGACAGTTGTTAGTATAAAAAACAATCTGATTACCGTTAGCACAGAACTGACTTACAAAAAATAGATTGTGACTAAGACCCTCAACATATGATACGTTTGTGATAGTGGTCTTGCCAACTTTGATGTTTCCATATCCTCTGGTATAGCCTTTTGAATTATATCCAAAAGTAACCTGTGGTCCTGGTTTCTCTATGTAATCTGATAGTAAGTTCTTATCACATGTCATGTGTTTTGAACAACCACTATCTATTATCCAGATGTTTCCTCTTGCTACCTTACTCCTTCTTGCAGTTCTTTGATCCTGCAATCAATCAAACTTAGCTACCCTTTCAACGTTTGGGTGCTTGATTATTAGGAAATATTCCTTTTCGAATCCAGAATATTTTAGGGTTAGGAACAGAAATATAGCAGGTAATGATGTTCCCCTCATTGTCAACTGTAGATAGAGAGTGAATTTCAGATGGATGAAATCGTTCTGTTTCACCATTCTTCAAGTTCTTTTTATTATGAGCTGTCCTGTTGACAGTTTTTTTCCTGTTGACATTTGCTTTTTGAAGGTGATCTACTTCTGTGTAGTGAGCTGGTTGTCCCTTTGTTTGATGATACTGCCTGTTTTTCGCATCTTTTATTATCATCCTTTGAGGATAGCCTTTCTTGTTTTTCAAGTCCTTCACTTGATCTGGTATTTGTTTCCTTTCTGGTACAAATTTTATGGTTCCCGAGGACTTTTCTGAGTTGCCTGGATATCCTATTCCGGATGTGCCCTTTTGTTGCAGATTGATTAGCAACTTGGCACGTTCATCACTCTTGTAAATCATTTCTTTTCCTTTCTTGATCTTTTCCTCAGCAACATTGTTTCTTGTAACCAGATCCTTAACTTTTGAGTTAAGTGAGTGGATCTCACTGTCTTTTCTCTTAATCTGTTCTTCCAGATCGTTCATTTTAGCAACAAATTGTGTGTTTGCTGTTCTTAGAGTCTGCTCAACTTTCTTTAATCTGTCATTCTCTTCAACAACTTCTCTAAACAATCTCTTGATGCTTGAGTAACTTCTGAACATCTTGTCTACTTCATCCCATGAGTATTCTGCTTGATCTTAGCTTTCCTGTTCAAGATCGTTATTATTATTTGAGGAATTTGAGTAGCAAGAATTTACCTCAACATCATCTAGACCGTTGTCCAATCCCATATAGCATTCATTCCAGCTTTCTTTGTCATCAGCTATGAAAGCTTCATCATTTTTTGATGAGCTATCTGAGAAATGACTCGAGCTGCTTGAGTTCCGTTCAGCTATCATGGCTTTGCGTTCATATTTAAGATTTCGGTCTCTTTTAGCTCTTAGTTCTTCTCTTTGGCTTCTGGACAGATCAGGACAATCTGTTTTGAAGTGACCTGTTCTGCCACATTCAAAGCAAGTGTAATCTGTAGAGCTAGAGGTCTTTGTTGTTTTAGCAGTCTGCTTCTTGGATTCATTCTTGTCATCAGATCGATCATTGTCATGCTTCTTATAGTAGTTTTTCTTGTTATCTTTGTAGAAGCGTCTGTATTTCTTCGATCTGGTCTCCATCTTGTCCATTCGTTTGGCGATCATTGCGAACTCTTTTAAGAGTTTGTCATAGCCTTTCTCTTCATCTGGAGTAGCATGCTCAGAAAGATCATCTGGTTTGCTCTTCGCTTTGAAGGCTACCTCTTTATCTTTCTTCGAACTACTTTCTGCCTTTTTGGACAGATGATCTGGTCCTCGAATTCTTTGAATGTCACATTCATGTCCTTCAAGGTGATCAAATAATGCTTCAGTGGACAGTTCATTGAAATCTTCCCGTAGAGGTTGCATTGTAGCATAGATCTCCCAGCTTGGTGGAAGAGCTCTAAGTACTTTCATGTTCTTCTCCCTTTGAGTATATTTGTTCTTTTTGAATGCAGATATCTCAAGGAGGATTCCAGTGAATGTCATCTTCATCTGCTCTATTGTCTCGCCTGGTTTCATTTTGAATTCATCATATTTGTTGCAGGCAAGAGACAGCTTGTTCTCAATCATTACTTCAGATCCTAGGGCTAGGTCTCTTAAGGCTTCCCACATCTCTTTGGCAGTATCCAGATCTTGGATTTTAGCCAGATGTATGCCTTTGACCGTACTGGAGATGATCCTTTTGGCAAAATCATCAAGATTTGCTTCTCTCCTTTCTTCAGAGGTGTATTTTCTGGGATCCTTTAGCACAGATTCTTTGACCACTCCTGTATATGTGATACGAGTAGTTTCTTCTGTAATTGCCAATGGCCCTTCTTCGATTACTTTCCACATCAAGCAGTGATGGGCTTTAAGGCACATTTTGATTCTGAAGCTCCATTCTCTATATCCTTGGATAGAGAATTCTTCGCAAGCCCTGACAACAGATGACTCCATAGCAGATAGAATGCACGTGAGAGAAAAAGGTTTTCCTAGATCTATTCAAGTTGACCACGCAGGTTTTAACCTTGTGAAACAAAACAATGGTCAGTTGAACCACTGCTCTGATACCACTTGTTTGTCCCGAAAGAGCAAGGTTTGGTGTATTGGGGGGGGGGGGAATACACCAAATACAAACTTTTCAGTTTACTTGACAAGTTGTACGAGAGTTCAAGCTATTCTGTATAAGAAATTGCTCGGTAGATGACTAGACAGATCGATGTGCAGATCGATAGCTGTTTTAGTCCAAGAAGATTACTCTCTTAGTGAAAACACCTGGCTAATAATAAGAGTGATCTTATTACTTTCTGAGTGTTGAGTGAGTGCGGAATAATGGTGGATTAGTGATTGCTCTTGTTTAGAAAACCTTGGGAATTATCCAGATTGTTAAGGAGATTGATTGAGATGCAGATCGAATGATAGTGTGGAAGGTTAGAATAATAAACAACAGAAAATTAAATATGCAGGAATGTAAAGCACACAGTTGTTTAACGTGGTTCGGGAAATCCCTACGTCCACGATCTGGTCAAAACTAGACCAGATTATCCACTACTAGGATACTCTGCTTCTTTATACTCGTGGTGAACGAGTCACAAGTATCAATCGCAACTAGAGTGATACTTATGCACGAAGTAAGGGTCGTGTCCCTTTACAACAGATTACCTCTATGTTACCACTAGAAAACTACTAGCTAGCAGGGTGATCTCCTTTCTCTCGATAAGACAGACTTGAATCGAGGTGGTTGGTGTGATGTAGAATCACAGAGTGTTGAAGCTCTAAGTCTGGATAGCAGATTGATTGCTTGAAAGTATGACAACAGTATAGCTCGCGTGTGTTCTCTCTATTTCTCCAGATCTCTAACTTCAACTATATAGGCATTGAACTTGAAATTCTAGCTGTTGTTGATTGGTGTGAGATAGATGATATATTGCCAATCAATGATTTCCATCATAACTGTTCTTGCCATATAGGAAAGGTTGACTCAATCTTTGAGTTATGGAAAGCAGATTGCTAACGGTCTCTTTCCTTCTAATCTGTTCCATAACAGGATTCACTTTATCTCTAGTGATCTGTTTAACACGTAGAACAGTTTAAATTCTAAGATAACTAAGTGTGTTTCGAAAGACCATCATCAAAACTAAATTACTTAGGGTTCCCAACATATATATATATATATATATATATATATCAGATAATATCAAAGTGGATTTACATGTACAAAATCAATCAAGACGAAAACATCAGATGGTACAAGAGTAAAGGAAAACTAAGTAAACCATCTGCCAGCTCTTCCTCTTTTCATTTTTTCACGTTGTGCATTAGAAGTGAGCTGGACACTCTCATATATACCATCCCTCACTCTTGCATAGTTCGGGTCATGGTTATCAATCTTGTAGCCCTTGATCTTGGCCACTTGATTAATATAGTTGAGAATGTATGTCTTGTCTGGAATGCTGCTTCCAGGGATCGTAGGGCAGATCATGTACTCCCTCGCGGGTGCCTTAATTTGAAATTTAGCTTTCTTAGCTGCCATTTTGATCCTCTTGACTAGCTCTTTGTCCACAAAATTCTCCATGTAGCGATAGAAATCTTCATCTGGTGTTGACTCAGAGTAAGTGGGCTCTTTTAGGAAGTATTTGTTCATTATGAACCCTTGCTTTAGGGATTCCCACTCCTTTTGGTCAGCTTATGGTACCCATTTGTCCTTGGGCGTCTTTTTTTGCATTGATAGATTCCAAGCTGTGAATGGTTTCTTTTGCTTCTTTTTGGACTGGGGAGTGGTTTGAGATGATTTTTGAGAACGTTCTGATGAAGGTGGAGAGAAGGGTGTTTGATAGGATTTTCCTCTGGCCTCGTTCTCCGCCAGCTTCTTCTCTTGCTTAGTCTGGTCTCTATAAAACTGTGCCCAAAAGACTGGGTCACAGGCTTGCTCTTGACTTATTCCAAATAGCAGTAACTCAGCGATCTGGTCGCCTTCATCAGCCTTTGGTTTATTTCCTTTGTCCTGTGCTGCTGGCTGTTGTTGTTGTTGTTGATCTGGTTCAATCGTTGGATCAGCCATTGGTAGAGTATATGGTTTCTCTGTGACTGGTTGATTTGATTCAATACTTTTCCCTCCAACATCTCCTTTTGGTGGACCTTGATCTGGTTCACCCTTATCTGTTCCATCTTTGCCTCCCTTGCCTCCTTCTTTATTTGATCTTTCCCCCTTTTCGACATCATCAAATGTTGTTTTGCTAAGCGTACGGAGGGAATCGATCTCCGCCATCATATATTCAAGCTTCTGCTTTACATCAGCCTTGAAGTTGAGCAAGTAGGTGATGTTCTGGTCTGTGGCATCAAGCTTCTTTTCGAGACGACTGTTCATGGTGAAGAGGGTAGCATCATAGGTGTTCTGGAGGTCTAACTCAGTTGGGTTGGGGTAGAGCAAATCATCCAGAATCATAACCTAGTTAGCCTTCATAATGTCCACAAACTTCTCCTTCTCGAAGGTAGCAAGTTGGGTATGTATCTCCATAGTGGTGGCCTCCTTTACCTCAGCTGTGATGGAAGCAGATTGAGCTTTTACAGCTTCATCAATCCTGTCTTTTTCCTTAGCCAGCATGTTAGTGACAAAAGCATGGACAGACTGGACTTGCTTTTCCACAAACTCCAACTTCAGGTTTGACTTCTCTCTTGTTGCTTCAGCAGCCTCCCTGTCATCGTCCATTTTCTTGTTGAGCTCCTTGTTCTGGTCCCACAAATTCCGGCACAAATCTTTGTCCATATCATTGACGTAGTTCTTCTGATGCTGGTTGAAATCAGCAAAGACATAGGTAGCTTTTTCTTGAATGGCATTGCAGGTTGTAGTCATCTGGTCTTGGACTCTTGTTGGTCCTGGAAGATCAAGGTTTGGTGTATGGTGGGGGGGGGGGGGGCCCCGCGCAATACACCCAATACAAAACTATTCAGTTTACTTGACTAATTACTTAGAGAGTTTAAGCTTTTTGTAAGAAGATTGCTTAAGTTTGACAAACCAGATAGATTACAATTTGTCCAGGTTGATACTCTCTGTTGGTCCCGAAAGAGCAAGGTTTGGTGTATGGGGGGGGGGGGGAATACATCAAATACAAACTTTTCAGTTTACTTGGTTATTAAATAGAGAGTTCAAGCTATTCTTAAATAAGAAATTGCTCGGCAGGTGACTGACCAGATTGATCAACAGATCGATACCAGATCAGTCCAAACAGATAGCTCTCTAGTGTAAATACTTAGATAATAATAAAAGCGATCTTATTACTTTCTAAGAATTGTGTGTGCGGAAATATGGTGGATTTAGTGAGTGCTCTTATATAGAAAACCTTAAAGATTAATCAGATAAAGCAGATTGATTAAGGTGCAGTCTATATGGAAGTGTAGAGAGTTAGAAATAATAAACAACTGAAAGTAAATATGCAGAAAGATAAATAACACAGTTGTTTAAACGTGGTTCGGGAAATCCCTACGTCCACGATCTGATCAAAACTAGACCAGATTATCCACTACTAGGATACTCTTCTTCTTTATACTTGTGGAGAACGAGTCACAAGTATCAATCAAAGCTAGAAGGATACTTATGCACGAAGTAAGGGTCATGTCCCTTTACAACAGATTACCTCTACGTTACCACTAGAAAACTACTCGCTAGCAGGGTGATCTCCTTTCTCTCGATAAGACAGACTTGAATCGAGGCTGGGTTGGTGTGATGTAGAATCACAAGTTGTTTGAAGCTCTTAGTCTGGTTCAGAGATTGATTGCTTGAGAGTATATTATTGATGTAGCGCGTGTGTCTCTCCAGACCTTGAACTTCAAATATATAGGCTTTTGAATTTGAAATTCTAGCCGTTGTTGATTGTCGTGGGATTGATTGTAGATTGCCAATCAATGATATCCATCATATCTATTCTTGCCTTGTAGAAACGTTGACTCAATTCTCTAAGTATGGAAAACAGATCGCTTAACAGTTACTTTCCTTCTTCGTGTCAATCAAGGATTCTTCTTCCAAACCCTATTAGATGGACTTCAGTATTGACGTGGCAAGAGGATATGATGTGTAGGATGATGTCATCTGGTGGTTTGATGACTCTATCGATCTGGTGCTTCGTTGTGAACATCGATCTGGTCGGTGATCTGGTCGATGGCAGATCGATTTCTTCTTAGTGAGAGATCTTGGTCTTCATCCTATACTATTATAGAAATGACTTCTATAGGAATAATTCCTTTACATGCTAAGTCATCTCCTAATCTGTTCTCTATCAGAATTCACTTGATACGTAGTGATCTGTTAACACGTAGAACAGTTTAGCACCAATAAAAGCTATAAAACCTAAGTGAGTTTCGAAAGATCATCATCAAAACCAAAATGCTTCGGGGTTCCCAATAGTTTCCCCCTTTTTGATGATGTCGAAACCTCACTTTACAATATCATCCTGTAAGTTTTAAGAGTGATCTGGTTTAAGAGCCAGATTGTTTATGTTTTCGTTATTAGGTTATAACGATTAATAGCAGTAGTATATGTTCTGGACAATAAGTTTTTTTCATCAGAAACCCAAAAGATCTTCATAGATAAGAAGCAAAATAAGTTACAGTTTATCAAAAATAGGAATTACAGATAGTGAAAGATATGAGAATAGGTATCTATCTGCTTTTCCTCCTTTCATCTTGTTGCTTCTTCATCTTGGCTCTAGTCTCATTAGATATCAGCTGCACGCTCTCGTAGACTCCCTCTCTGACCCTGATGTAGTCTGGGTCCTCTGCATCAATCTTATACCCCCTGTTCTCTGCTAGTTGATTAATGAAATTTAGCAAGTAGGTCTTGTCAGGGATTTTTGTGCCTGGAATGTCAGGGCATTCTCTGAATTCGCGTTCTGGGGCAGTTATAGTGATATGTGCTTCAGCAGCTGCTTCTCTAATTGCTTGTACCAGATCTTTTGCGTCGTTCATATCCAGATATAAGCTGAATGTTTCATTCGCTGTGCCTTCGCAATAAGCTAGTTCCTTGATGAAGTAGCGGCACATGATGAAGCCATATTTTAGCCCCTCCCATCCATTCTTCAAATTATCTGGCACCCAACTGGTCTCTCCTTCTTTTGTGTTCTTTGTCTTGATAGGAGCAGAGGAGAACCAACCAGATCCAGACTTTTTCTTCCTCTTCACTGGTTGAGAGTGACTTGATCTGCTTGATGTTGACTTGGGTGCCCTCTGAGCTGATGATTGACTTGGTCGATCTGGTGCAGTTAGGTGCTCAGGTTGAGCCTCTTTCCTTTCTTCCGTGGCACCAGATTGACCTTTGCCTTTGTTTCCAGCCACTTTCTCCTTCACTACCTTCCCTTCCCTAGATCCTTCCCCCTTTTCGACATCATCAATGTAGATCTTGATGAGTGCCTTAAGGGAGGTGATCTCCTCCTTCATTTCCTTAATCTCTTTCTCTGAGTCCAGCTTGTATGTGAGTAGGGAGGTAATGTTCATGTTGGATTCATCAATATTTTTCTCCAATGAAGATTTTGCCTTGGCCAGATCAGCTTCATAGTTCTCTTGATCTTCCTTGATTATCACAATCTCATCAAAGTATGAGTCAATCATGGTCTTGGTGGGATATCTCAGATCACTTAGCTTCCTCTCCACAAAGTTTGCTCCATCTTTTTCAAACTGTCTGAATAGTGATCTGGTTTCTATATTGGTGGCTTTGATCACTTCTTCTGAGATTCCATCGGTCTGGTGTTTGACTATGTGTTGGTCCCGAAAGAGTAAGGTTTGGTGTATGAGGGGGGGAATACACCAAATACAAACTTTTCAGTTTACTTGACTAATTAGAATAAGAGAGATTTAAGCTTTCTGTGTAACGGATTGCTCAAAGTGTCAAACCAGATCGACTATCTAATCGATCTTGTTCTGTCCAGGCAGAATCTCTCAAGTGTGTAACACAAAGCAGAGAGTAAGAGTAATCTTATTCTCCAACAATGTATTGTGTGCGGAATAATGGTGGACTTAGTCGGTGCTCTTTGTTTAAAAAACCTTTTGAAAACTTAACCGAATATTTAGAGATTGATTAAGAGAGCAGTTTGAATGAGTATGACAGATAGTGAATAAAACAACTGGAATATAAATGCAGAAAGTAAATAACGCAGTTATTTTACGTGGTTCGGGAAACCCCCTACGTCCACGGTCTAATCCGAACTGGATTAGATATCCACTACTAGGATACTCTTCTTATTTATACTCGCTGAGAACGAGCCACAAGTTTCAAACACAACCTGCTTGAAACTTATGCACGAATAAGGGTCATGTCCCTTTACAACTTATAGAAAACTACTGTAAATAGGATCTCTTCACGTTAATCCACTAGAGAACTACTAGCTAGCAAAGATCTCCTTCCTTTTCTCTCGATAAGACAGACTTGAATCGAGGTGTGATTATGATCACGAACGGCTTGGAACACGATCTGGTTGAAATCTTCTCTCAGTGAAAGCTTTGATGTTTGAGATGATTTCTGGGCAGAGTAGCTTCAGATGATAGATGATCTTATTCGCGTGTGTTCTCTGCCAATCTTTGTTCCGAGCTTTTATAGGTGTAGAATTTTGAAATTCTAACCGTTGTGCTTGATTGATTTGAAGTAAATATGATTTCATCAATCAAGGATAGTGAATCCCCAGATTATCTCCTCTTGCCTTCTATTGGAGTTGACAAAATCTTCCAAGTATGGTAAGCAGATCGTTTGACAGATACTGCTTTCCTTTTTCTTGTCTTGATTGATTCTCTTCCTTTTGTGGCACGAAAGGCTTAATTTAGACTTTTTGGGATTCATAGATACTTCGTCTGATTTCAGCATTTGAGTGTTGATCTGGTTGAACTTTCTGGTTGAGAGTTTCTGTTTCAACTTTCTGTCTGAGTTGATTTTCTTCAACTTTCTGGTTGAGACTTTCTGGATCAACTTTCTGTCTGAGTTGATTTCCTTCAACTTTCTGGTTGAGACTCTCTGGAATCAACTTTCTGTCTGAGTTGATTTCCTTCAACTTTCTGGTTGAGACTCCCTAGATCAACTTTCTGTCTGAGTTGATATGCATCAACTTTTTGGTTGAGACTTACTGGATCAACTTTCTGTTTGCGTTGATATGTATCAACTTTCTGGTTGAGACATACTGGATCAACTTTCTGTTTGCGTTGATATGCATCAACTTTCTGGTTGAGACTTACTGGATCAACTTTTGTCCGTTTAGGATACCTGTCACATATAGACCAGATAGAAGTAATATAGAACATGAATAATCCTAAGTGTGTTTTCGAGAGAACATCATCAAAACTTAAAATAATTTGTGGGGTTCCCAACAATTTCCCCTTATTGATTATTTCGAAACCACACTTAAGCAGAATAAACAAAGTAACATAAAACATGTTCTGGCAGATTGTTATATAAGTTGTATAACAATAAAAGACAGAAAATGAAAGTTTCTGGACAATAAGTCTTTGTCTTTAGAAAAATTCACATCCACTGATATATATATAGAGATAGGTACAAGTAGACAGTAGAAGTGACTGAGAGAGCAAAACAGAAGATATAAGAATAGGATCTATCTAAGAGAACCATCTGGCTGCTCCGCCCTTCTTCATCTTCTCTCTTTGTGCATCACAGACTAGCTGTATGCTCTCGTAAATTCCATCTCTCACCCTGGCGTAATTTGGATCGTGGTTATCGATCTTATATCCTTTGATTTTGGCCAGTTGATTGATGTAGTTTAGGAAGTAAGTCTTGTCTGGGATGTTACTCCCTGGAATTGTTGGGCACAACATAAACTCTTTCTCTGGAGCCTTGAGCTGGATTTTGGCATCAGATGCAGCTGTTCTGACCCTCTGTATAAGGCTCTGGTCACTGAAGTTTTCCACGTATCGGATGAAGTCCTCATCTGGAGTTGATTCTGAGTATGTAGGCTCCTTCAAAAAATATCTGTTCAAAATAAATCCTTGCTTGACCTTCTCCCAGTCATTTTGATCACCTTCTGGAACCCATGCGTCAATGGGTGTCTGTTTCTTGAAGGACAGATTCCATGAGAAGGGTTTCTTCTTTCTCTTCTTCAATTGAGTAGTTGATTGAGAGGACTGCTGTTGTGAGCGTTCTGCAGATGAAGGAGAGGAGAAGGGTGTTTGGAAGGATTTCTCCTTGGCTTCCTGGGCAGCAATCTTCTTCTCCCTTTCTGCTTGTTCCTTATAGAATTGAGATCTGAACATGGGATCACAGGCTTGCTCCATGCTCACCCCGAACAACAGCAGTTCTGCTATCTGATCACCCTCATCAATTGGTTTCTTGCCTTTGTCACTGGGGGTCCGTTGTATATCAGAAGCTTTTTCTGTGTGAGCTTGTTCTGTTCCAAGGAGGGTAGGGTCTTGTCTTGGTGGTGTGGTTGGCCTTTCTCTCACTGATTTTCCCATGTCAGCCACAGGGGTTTCTGCTTCGTCCCTAACCTCTTCTATTTGCAAGGTCTTTCCTTTACTCATGCCCTTGCTGCCTTTTCCTCCCGAGATTTCCCCCTTTTCGACATCATCAAAGAGGGTCTTGATGAGTGTGCGAAGCGAGGTAATCTCTTCTGACATCTTCTCCATTCTCTCTTCAGCATCAGCTTTGAATCCAAGCAGTAAGTTGACTGTTTGGTTGGAGGCATCTAGTTTCTGCTCTAGTCTGCTATTCATTGTAGACAGTGTTTTGTCATACGTTTCTTGGAGCTCTTCAACAGCAGAGATGCGGGTTGTTTGCTGCTTGAATTCTTCTGGGTTCGGATATAGCAGATCATTTAAAACATCCGTCTGATGTGTCTTCATCAGTTCCACAAATTTCTCTTTTTCAAAGATGGCCATTTGAGTATGAATGGATAGAGCAATGTCTTCCTTAAGTTCTGTAGAGAGCTGTGCAACCTTCTGTCCGACTGCAGTATCAATGGCTGCTTGCTGTTTGGCCAGAAGGTCAGCTACCAAAGTAGTTATTTTCTCCGCTTTCTCTTCTACAACATCTAGTCGGAGGTTGATTTTGGCTTGATCTGCTTCGTTGGCCAATCTGTCATCGTCAATCTTTTTATCCAGCTCCTTCTAGACTGTTCTGAGCTTCCTTCTGATGTCACGATCCATATCGTTGACATAGTCTTTTTGATGTTGGTTGTAATCAGAGAGTATCTGGGTGGCCTTCTCTTATAGAGTATTGCAAGTTTCTGTCAAACAATCTTCAACTCTAAGTGTAATAAGATTGTCGAGTTGGAAATTGTTGAATTGTCTGGTTTCTCTCTCCAACAACTCCTCCATCGTGTAGAAATTGATGTTCTTTTTAAACTTCTGTGCAACTCCAGGTGTGTATAGCTCATTGCTGGGCTCACCATCAACGTTCTGTCCCACTGGCATATCATCTACTGGGTCCAGGTTGATGATGGGGATTTTCTTTGCAGACTTCTGGGGTACTGCTGTTTGTTCTGGTGGTTGCTGTTGTTGTTCTGGTTGAGCAGATTCTGTCATCTGGACATCAGGTTCGGTTGTCTCGTCTGGGACACTCGAAAAGAAATCTATTTTACTCGTGTAAAATGATTTTAGATCGATCTTCAAAAGTCCTACCTCATGCTTCATGAGCGCAAGGATGAGTTGAGGGTATTCTTGTCAGACTTCTTTGACTGTTGTGGTTTGAAGTAGACTAAGTAGAGTTGCTTCTTCCTTCTTTAACTCTTCAATGGTTCTAGTCTGGAGTAGCGCATCGAATATATAGTACTCGCTGTCCTTGACCAGCAAGTAGAATTTCACGCGCTTGGCTGCTCCCAAACTCTCTGGAAGAAGGTGAATCCCAGGGAACTCTTGCAGCACAAAATGTTCTGCTTCATTCTCCAGTAAGTTGATAATGCCTTCTGCTTGGCGTTTCTTCTCTTCCTCCTCATCAACAGATTCTCCTTCCTCTTCATCCTCACTTATTCTTTCCATTCTGTTCGGTGAGGGTGTGAGTGTTCTGGCGGGAGAAAAATCTTTCTCCTGATGTGGGTTAAAACTTGTTTCTGGTTCCACATCAGTCGCTGGAGACTTTGTTTGTGGAGCTTCTGTTTGTGGAGCCTCTGGAGATACCATCTCAGCCTGTGTCTCCTCCTCTCCTGGTTCTGCTGCTGTTTCTGGTGGTGGTGGAGACTCAACTTTCCTTAATTTGCGCTTCTTCTGTTTAGGCTGAGAGGCAGAAGTTTCTGTGTCAACAGAACTTCCTCTCTTGGCTGAAGGTTTGCGAGTTGGCTTTTCTTTCAACACTTTCTTCTGTTTTTCAACACCTTTGGTAGGTGGCATCCATGTGGTATTAGAGCTTCCCATTTCAAGCAGTACTGCATGATGTACTTCATCCGTAGTCTTGTTGAAGAGTGCTGGATTCAACCCCATGGACATTTCCAGTTGATGTTGGTCCTTGGGTATGGTGAGACTTGTGTTGAACTCCACAGCATCTTCCCAAACTTGCTGCTTGAAGAATCGTTCTACCATTATACTGATTTTGGTGGCATGACGCAGGTTCCTCCTCACTTCCACTGAGATTCCCTTGCCTCTGTTATCCTTTGTGTATTTTACCAACTTGGCTTCCTTAGCCATCAAGTCAAAAAGAATGCGGCTCCAGTTGACTCTGAGATTGAGTACAACTGCTGTGAGAATCCTAAATTTCTCTGGTGTCACCTGGTCATACGAACCACTGTGGTTAAGAAAAATTTTCTGAACCAGTTCAAACAGCAATTTGAACCCAGGTTGAAGAAGAGCTCGTTGGAACATCCTCCCAGTGTATGAGATGGGTATCACCATCACCATTTCCACTGCTGCTTGGAGTTGTTAAGAGGTAATCTCATCCAACATCATTCCTTCATCCTTCAACCGGTATGCCTGGTTGATCATGGAGATGACATTGTAAGTTGTCTTGCTAGTTCTATCCCCTATGGGCATCAAGACATTTGCTTCATTTCCATTCTTGTCATTCTGCCATGTCAGGTAGAAGGTATCTACTTGTTTTGCCAAAAACATGTTGGGATGCGAAGTGACAATATTGCAGAATCCTAACACCACAAGAATATACAGAGTACATATATATATGTATATCAGTTTATATGATGTAAACACGAATGAGCATCCAAGCACATAAACAATCTATACACACTTATAAAGCATTTTTCCATAAGACAAGTAAAGCCATAGAAAAATAAGCGTAGTAAGATGAAAAATATGAAAGATTAATGAACTTGTAGACCTTTGCAGCGTGAAACCATGGCAAAAATTTCTTCGAGTTTGCGAAACCCGTGAGTATCAAAGACAGCATAGGGTTCAGGAGGTAGAAACTTCTGAACCTTGGCCACATGTTGAAGAAACAGGGAAGTTTGAGGTGCCATGATCAAACGCAAAGTGTTTTAGGAGATTTTGTAAAGAATTCGAGTCTGAGAAATTCTTAAGTGCTTAGAGAGAGTAGTGCTCAGTGCGATGTAAGTGAAGGTGAATAGTCCAGTGAGGAATGTTGCATATATATAACAAAGTAATCAACGACACAGATGAAAGAGATAAATATTGAAGGGTTGGATGAGTATCTCCCTTTTTAGGTTTTCCCGCTTCAGTTCTTTTGTTTTGCCGCCTTTCCTTGCGTGTGATATACGCTCTAGATCCTAGGGTTGTAGGCGAGCGTGTGCGTATCTCATTCTCCACTGCAACTTTCCTTTTCCCTTTTCTTGCAGAGATTTTCTCGATCACAGTTCCCAAAGATGTGCTAATCATCACAAATATAGAAGATTTAGCAAATCTAGGTTAGAAAATATCTTTGCAGACTTTAATCTCGGAGATTGATTATGGAAAGTGACGTCTTTTATCTAGGACGCTTCAATTTCCTCAAAAAGTTCCCCCTTGACTTAGTAATTAAGAAATAATTTCCACGTGGCACTGTCCTTAATCTGAGTAAGTTCTGACACGTGAAATTTTTATTTCCATCTTGTTTGGCAGCATTCTGTCATTCTGGTAGACATTCTGGTTCTTCATTCTGATAACTTTTTGGTTTTGTCATTCTGATGACTTTCTGTTGTCTTCTTTCTAATAGCTTTCTGTTGTCTTCTTTCTGATAGCTTACTGTTGTCTTCTTTCTGGTGACCTTCTGTTGTCTTCATTCCGTCACTGTTTGTATCTGTTACCCAGATTTAATAATCCAAGCTTTCCACATAACATCTTAAATCTTTCTTCTGGTAAAACTTTAGTCAAAATGTCAGCACATTGGATATCTGTGTGAATCTTCTCTATCTGAATATGCTTTCTCTCCACATGATCTCTGATAAAATGATGTCTCACATCAACATGTTTGCATCTTGTATAGAGTACTGGATTCTGTTTTATAGCTATTGCACTTGAACTGTCACAGAATATAGGTATCTCCTTTACTTCGATCTCATAATCCCTTAGTTGCTGTTTCAACCATAAGATCTGTGCACAACAGCTTCCAGCAGCCATGTATTCTGCTTCTGTTGTTGATGTGGCAACGAATGTCTGCTTCTTTGAGAACCAAGATATCAACTTGTTTCCAAGAAATTAACATGTACCAGAAGTAGACTTTCTGTCCAGTTTGCATCCTGCATAGTCTGAGTCAGAATAGCCTGTTAGTTCAAAGTTGTCATCACACGGATACCAGAGACCAATGTTAGCTGTTCCGTTAAGATATCTAAGTATCTTTTTGACATCTTGCATATGTGATTCTTTGGGATTGGCTTGGTATCTGGCACACACTCCAACTGCAAATGTGATATCCGGTCGACTTGCAGTAAGATACAATAGTGAGCCAATAATCCCTCTGTATTGTGTTATGTCTGCTGGTTTGCCTTCAGGATCTGGATCTATCTTCCCGTTGGTTTGCATTGGAATTTTGACTGGATTACTGTCTTTAACCCCAAATTTGTTGACCAGATCGTTAATGTACTTTGCTTGATTTACAAAGATACCATCTGGTAACTGCTTTACCTGCAAACCTAGAAAGAAATTCATCTCGCCCATCATGGAAATAAGGAGATTGTGATCCAAAAATTATGTCATCGACATATATCTGGACCAAAAGGATATGTTCTTTAACTTTGATGACAAACAGTGTCTTGTCAACAGAACCTCTCTTGAAACCGGATTCCAGTAGGAATGTTGACAACGTTTCATACCACGCTCGGGGTGCCTGTTTCAATCCATAAACAGCTTTAGCTATTCTATATACTTTCTGGTCTGTATTTCCTTCTTCAAAACCAGGTGGTTGCTCAACATATAGTTCTTCTTCAAGTATACCATTTAGTAATGCACTTTTAACATCCATCTGGTACACTTTGAATCTCTTGTATGCTGCATATGCGAGGAATAGTCTGATTGCTTCCAATCTAGCAACCGGTGCAAAAGTCTCGTCAAAGTCGATACTTTCCTGTTGACTGTATCCCTTTGCAACAAGTCTAGCTTTGTTTCTGAATACTTCACCGTTTTCATCTCGTTTATTCTTGAATACCCATTTGACACCTATCACTCCCTGATGTTTTGGTCTGTCTACTATATACCAAACTTGGTTTCTTTTGAACTCGTTGAGTTCTTCTTGCATAGCAATGACCCAGTCTGCATCTTTGAGTGCTTCATAAGTATCAGAGGGTTCAGCACGTGATAAGTAGCAACTAAGAAGTGCACTTTCTCCATGCATTCTTCTAGTTCTTACTCGATCTGCTGGGTTCCCAACAATTTGTTCAGGAGGATGATTGTCTTGTATCCATCTCCTTCTGCTGGACATCTCTTCTTCTGATATCTCAGGTTCTGGTTCATTTGTTGGGTCCTCGAATTCTGGATGAGATGGTTGAAAAGGATTTTCAACTTCTGGTTCTTCGATTTCTTGATTATTATTCCAACCATTTGTGTCTCTTGATTCTTCTGGTTGATCTTGATCTTGTTCAATATTGTCTTCTTCTTCTGGTGGAGCTATTGATCTGTTAAGGTCCAGAATGATATGTTCTGTTCCCCCTTGCTGTGAGCTTATTGCTTCAGTAGTAGTTGAAACATGAATATCATTGTCTTCTGTTGTATTCCAGATTAGAGTATCTTCGAGCAGAATTCCTTCTGTTCTCTTATTTTTGTTCTGGCCTTGTGTATGATCATCAACTAAGTCTCTGTCATCAATAAAAGATTCATAAAAAACAATATGAGGTGTTACCTCCACAATATGAGTCTTCTTGTTGTAAACCCTATAAGCTTTGCTAACATCAGAATATCCTAAGAATATTCCAGGGTCAGCTTTACTATCAAAGGTTTTCAACTGAGATTTCCCATTATTATGAATGTAACACAAACAACCAAAAGTACGGAAGTAATGTATCCTGGGCTTTCTGTTGTTCCAAACTTCGTATGGTGTCTTCCCATGTCTGATGGTGACCACGGATCTGTTCTGTGTATAGCAGGCCGTATAGATGGCTTCTGCCCAGAATTTCTTTGGTAATCTGGTTGCATTAAGCATGGTGCGAGTTGCTTCTTTTAATGATCTGTTCCTTCTTTCAACTACTCCATTCTGTTGAGGTGTTCTAGCTGCAGATGTCTGATGTGTGATTCTCATCTGGTTGCAGTAGTCCTCAATCTTCTGGTTTAAGAATTCTGTTTCACGATCTGCTCTGATGGTTGTAACAGAAACTTTCTTTTTCTTGGTGATTTTGTTGAGGAAGTTTGGCAGCTTTTCCAATGTCTCTTTCTTCTTATGCAAGAAGATTACCCATGTGAATCTTGAATAATCATCAATGATGACCAGAGTGTATTTTCTACCATTTATACTTAATGGCTTGACTGGACTAAATAAGTCTAAATGTAGTAACTCCAAGATTCTGGTAGAAGACTGAACAGCTTTGCTAGAAAAAGATGATCTGGTTTGTTTCCCAGCTTGACATGCTTCGCAGATGTGGTTCTTGTCATATACTTGATCTGGTAATCCTTCGACTAGTTTCTCTCGTGCAATCTTATTGATTGACTTGAAATTGAGATGACTTAGTCGTTTATGCCATAGCCAACTAGTTTCTGATACTGTCTTAGTGACCAGACATGTCTCAATTTGGTTGTTCCATTGCACAATATATAATCTGTCCTGCAATTTTCCAGTAAGAAGAATCTCATCTCCTTCCTTGCTTTTCACAAAATAATTGTTAGCATAAAAAACAATCTGATTTCCATTTGCAAAGAATTGGCTTACTGAGAATAAGTTATGACTAAGACCCTCGACATATGAGACATTGGAGATGGTGGTCTTGTCAATAGTTATATTACCATAACCTCTGGTGTAGCCTTTTGAATTGCATCCAAAGGTTACCTGTGGTCCTTCTCGTTCCACATAATTTGATAGAGCATTCTTATCACATGTCATGTGTTTTGAACATCCACTATCAATTATCCAGACTGTTCCCTCTGCTACTTTGCTTCTTCTTGCAGTTCTTCGATCCTGCAATTAATAAACTTTAGCTACCCTTTCAACAAGTGGGTGCTTGGTTAGTAGCAAATATTCCCTTGGGGACCCAGATGAATCTAGTATCAGGAATACATATATAGCACGTAATCTTTTTTCCAGTATCATCTGTTCTGGATATGGCTTTGTAGATATAGGGATGGTTTCTCTCAATGTTGTCCCAATCTATCTTCTTCTTGTTGTTTGAGAATATCTTAAAGGGTGTCTTCTGCTCCCTGTTTTTATCTGTTTTCTTATATTGAGCAGATTGACCTTCTTTCTGATGATGTCTGTTGTTTCCTGTCTGCTTCATCATCAATTTCTGGGGTTGATCTCTCTTGTTCTTGAGATCTTTTATTTGATCTGGTATATTCTTCCTTTCAGGGACAAACTGAGTCTTGCTGGTACTTCCATTGTAACCTAAACCAGCTCTCCCTTTCTGTTGCATATCTATAATCATTTCAGCTCGTTCTTGCTCTTGTTGATTTTGCTCATGTTCTCCATGTTTTTCTTTAATTTCTCTTCCACTACATCCTTACTGTGAATTACATCTTTCACCTTGGAGTTGAGTGAATATATCTCTGCATCTTTTGTCTTGATCTGCTCTCCAAGACCATTTATTTGTGCAGAGAACTTGGTGTTTGCTTCACTTAAGAATTTTACAGTGTCATTCAGCTTGTCATTTTCCTTTATGACTTCAGAAAATAGCTTCTTGATGCTGGTGTAGCTTTTGAACATCTCATTGATTTCATCCCATGTTACTTCTGGTTCATCTTCATTTCCTGAATCATAGGCAGATTTATTTGAAGATAGAGACACATGTGAGTTTACCTCATTCTGGTCGAGTCCATTGTCTAGACCCATGTAGCACTCATCCCAATCTTCATCTGTTTCTCCGACGTAAAATGCTTCATCATCTTCTGATGAACTATCTGTTAGATGACTGGAGCTGCTAGAGTCTTCTTCTGCTATCATAGCTTTACGTTGAGCTCTGAGTTTTCGATCTCTCTTAGCTCGTAGTTCTTCTCTTTGGCTTTTAGATAAGTCAGGGAAATCTGTTTTGAAGTGACCTGTTCTCCCACAGCCATAACAAGTATAGTCTTTAGGACTAGTGATCTTACCATTACTCTACTTTCTATTTTGTCATCAGATCGTTCTGCTTCTTTGTTCGTCTGGTATCTACTTTTGTTGTCTTTGTAGAACCTTCGATATTTTATCGATCTGATTACCAGCTTGTTTAATCATCATCTTCTGGGGAAGATCCTTCTTGTTTTTCAAGTTTATTACTTGATCTGGTATCTGACTTCTTTCTGGTACGAATTTCATTGGGCCTTCTGCTTTTTCTGTGTGACCTGGATATCCTAATCCAGAAGTGCCTTTCTGTTGTATGTTGATGAGCAGTTTGGCACGTTCATCACTTCTGTAGATCATATCTCTACCTTTCTTTATCTTTTCTTCAGCAATGTTCCTATTTATAAGATCTTTGACTTTTGAGTTCAAGGAATGAATCTCACTGTCTTTGCTCTTGATCTGTTCTTCCAGAACATTGATGTTAGCAACAAATTTAGTGTTTGCTTTACTCAATATCTCTTCAGTTTTCTTCAATCTGTCATTTTCTTCAACAACTTCTCTGAAAAGTCTCTTGATACTTGAGTAGCTCTTGAACATTTCATTAACTTCATCCCATGAATATTCATCTTGGTCTTCTATTTCCTGATCCAGGTCGATATCATTTGATGAGTTAGAGTTGCAAGAGTTTACCTCTACATCATCTAGACCGTTGTCTAGTCCTGCAAAGCATTCATCCCAGTCTTCTTCTTCTTTAGAAAAGAACGCTTCATCATCTTCTGTTGAACTATCAGATAGATGACTTGAGCTGGAATCATCTTCTTCTTTTTCTTCTGCTATCATAGCTTTACGTTGAGCTTTTAGCTTTCTGTCCCTTTTAGCTCGTAGTTCTTCTCTCTGACTTTTGGATAGGTCAGGACAGTCTGTCTTGAAGTGACCTGTTCTTCCACAGCCATAGCAGGTATAGTCAGTAGTATTAGTGATTTTACCATTACCTCTACTTTCTGTTTTGTCATCAGATCGTTCTGCTTCTTTATTCTTCTGGTATCTACTTTTGTTATCTTTGTAGAACCTTCGATACTTTCTTGATCTGACCTCCATCTTGTCCATTCTTTTAGCAATCAGTGAGAATTCTTTCAGTAACTTATCATATCCTCCTTCTTCTGATGCAGTAGATGATGTTGATTCATCTGTTTTGCACTTCGCTTTGAAGGCAGTCTCTTTCTCCTTCTTAGTGCTAGTTTCATTCTTCTTGCTGGAGGAATGATCTGGTCCATGTATCCTTCTGATATCACATTCATGGACAGCTAGATGATCAAATAGTGCTTCAACAGATAGATCATTGAAATCAGCACGTAGAGGTTGCATAGCTGAATAGATTTCCCAGCTTGGTGGTAAAGCTCTAAGAATCTTGAGATTCTTCTCTCTCTGTGTGTACTTATCCTTTTTGAAGGCAGACACTTCAAGTAATACTTCAGTGAACCTGTTCTTCATTTGTTCAATAGTTTCTCCAGGCTTCATTTTGAATTCATCGAACTTATTACATGCCAGGGATAGCTTGTTCTTGATCATAGCTTCAGATCCTAAGCTGAGATCTCTTAGTGCTTCCCACATTTCTTTGGCTGTATCAAGATCTTGGATCTTGGCCAGATGAACTCCTTTCACAGTACTGGAGATAACTCCTTTAGCAAAATCATCAAGATTTGCTTCTCTTCTTTCTTCAGAAGTATACTTTCTGGGGTCTTTCAGTACAGTTTCCTTCACTGCTCCTGTCTCAGTGATACGAGTGGTTTCTTCAGTAATAGCCAAAGGTCCTTCTTCTATCACCTTCCACATTAGGCAGTGATGAGCTTTGAGACACATCTTGATTCTGAAGCTCCATTCTCTGTAACCTTGGATGGAGAATTCTTCGCATGCCCTGATAACAAATGATTCCATAACAAATAATATGCAGATGATGAAAAGTTTTTCTAGATCTATTCAAGTTGACCACGCAGGTATTAACCTTGTGAAAACAAAACAATGGTCGTATGAACCACTGCTCTGATACCACTTGTTGGTCCCGAAAGAGCAAGGTTTGGTGTATGGGGGGGGGGGGAATACACCAAACGCAAACTTTTCAGTTTACTTGACAATTTCAATCAGAGAGATGTGAGCTTTCTGAATTACAGATTGCTCTAGATGATAGAACACTATGATTTTCTAATCAATTAAGTTCTATCCAAGTAAGATCTCTCACGTGAGATATACAAGGCAGAAAGTAAGTGTAAACTTAATTTCCAGCAGTGTATTGTGTGCGGAATAATGGTGGACTTAGTTGGTGCTCTTGTTAAGAAAATCTTTTGAAAGCTTAATCGAGTATTTAGAAGATAGATTAAGAATGCAGGTTTGAATGAGTATGACAGATGCAGAATAAAACAACTTAATATAAAATGCAGAATTTAAATGGCACAGTTATTTTTACGTGGTTCGGGAAACCCCCTACGTCCACGGTCTAATCCAAACTGGATTAGATATCCACTACTAGGATACTCTTCTTATTTAACCTCGCTGAGAACGAGCCACAAGTTCCAATTACAAACCTTATTGAAACTTATGCACGAATAAGGGCCGTGTCCCTTTACAACTTATAGAAAACTACTATAAACAGGCTATCTTCACGTTAATCCACTAGAAAACTACTAGCTAGTAAAGATCTCCTTCTTCTCTCGATAAGACAGACTTGAATCGAGGTGTGATTGCGATCACGAACGGTTTGAAGCTTTTGTCTGATTTGAAGATAGAATGATTGAGAATATTTCTGCAGTATAGTGCTTGCGTATCTTTCAGACTTTTAAACTTCAAGCATATATAGGCTCTGAATTTGAAATTCTTAGCCGTTTGTTGATTGGCGTGATTTGATTTGTGGATTGCCAATCAGTCATAACTCTTCTTTCCTTGTAGAGTCATTGATTGAATCTTCTATGATTGGTAAACAGATCATCTGTGATTGCTTTCCTTCTTCATGTCAATCAGTGATTCAGTTTCTATTTCTTCAATGGAAAGTCTTTAATGCTTCTTTGACAGGTTAGGTTCTGCTCTTTCTGGTTTGCTTCTATCCTTCTGGTTGTGTCCTCTCTGGTCTAGTGTCTTTCTGGTTGAGGTACTTTCTGATAGAGCATACTTTCTGATAGAGCATACATTAACCTACTCTCTGGTTGAAGTACTTTCTGGTAGAGTTGCTTTCTGGTAGAAGTACTTTCTGGTAGAGTTGCTTTATACTTTCTGGTTGAAGCATCTTGCATCTTTCTGGTTGAAGCTTCTCTGGTTCAACTTTCTGTTAAAGTTGACTAGCTTCTCTTTCTGGTTGAGACTTTCTGGTTTAGCTATCTGTCTCAAAACTTAACCTTCTGCTCCAGCCTTCTGCTCCACCCTTCTGCTCGAGACTGGCTGGTTTTATCTGTCCGAGACATCTTCTATCGTTCTGTTTGAATCAGTTTCTACTATCTGTTATGCTGAAACTAAAGAGAAAAGGTACAGAACATGTATAAAACCAAGTGTGTTTTGAAAGAGCATCATCAAAACTTAGAATATTTTATGGGGTTCCCAACAATTTCCCCCTTTTTGATGATGTCAAAACCACACTTAGTGAAAACAATGTAACTTGTATCATGTTCTGGACAGATAGATTAATTGTTATTTAAGTTAAATAACAGTAAATAACAGAGAGATAAGAGAACTCCAAATTCATTGATGTATGAATTGATGAGTACAAAAGATCAACAGAAATAACAGAGAGACAGAAGCAGAAGATACAAAGATCTATCTAAGAAAACCATCTTGCTGCTCCTCCTTTCTTCATCTTTTCCCTCTGTGCATCTGATACCAGCTGGATGCTTTCATAGATCCCATCTCTAACTCTGGCATAGTTAGGATCATGATTATCTATTTTGTATCCTTTGATCTTGGCCAGCTGGTTGATGTAATTCAGAATGTATGTCTTGTCTGGTATGTTGCTCCCAGGTATTGTTGGGCAGATCATGTACTCTTTTTCTGGAGCCTTTATCTGAATTTTGGCATCAGCTGCTGCTTTCCTGATTCTCTGAATAAGATCCTGGTCTTTGAAATTCTCCAGATATCGAATGAAGTCTTCATCTGGTGTAGACTCTGAGTATGTAGGCTCCTTCAAAAAATATCTGTTCAAGATAAACCCCTGCTTCACTTTCTCCCAATCACTCTGATCTCCCTCTGGAACCCATTTATCTCTGGGCGTCTGTTTCTGTAATGACAGGTTCCAGGAGAAGGGTTTCTTTTTCTTCTTTTTGGACTGAGTGGTTGATGCAGATGATTGTTGCTGCGAGCGCTCTGTTGATGAAGGCGAGGAGAAGGGAGTTTGGAAGGATTTCTCTTTAGCTTCCTGGGCAGCCAGTTTCCTCTCCCTCTCTGCCTGTTCCTTGTAGAACTGCGCTCTGAACATTGGATCACATGCTTGATCCATGCTCACTCCAAAAAGCAGTAGCTCAGCGATCTGGTCCCCTTCATCGACTGGTTTCTTGCCTTTGTCGCTGGGGATGTGAATTGAGGTTTGTGCTGGTTCTGCTCCGATCAGTGTGGGGTCTGGTCTGGGAGGAGTGGTTGGCCTGGGTTGAGTTGTTGCTGGTGTTTCTGTTCCAGCATCTGTTGCTTCTGTTAAGCCTTTGCTTGCTTCTGTTAAGCCTTTGCTGTTTTTTCCTCCCTTTCCTCCAGAGATTTCCCCCTTTTTGACATCATCAAATAGGGTATTGATGAGTGTACGTAAAGAGGTAATCTCCTCATTCATCTTCGCCATCTTTTCCTCAGCATCTTCTTTAAAGCCAAGCAGATGGTTGATTGTCTGATCAGAGGCATCAACTTTCTTCTCTAACCTGCTGTTCATGGTAGACAAAGTTTTGTCATAAGTCTCCTGAAGCTCTTCTACAGCAGTTAGGCGATTGCTCTGGGTTTCAAATTCTTCTGGAGTTGGATACAGAAGATCATTTAAGACAGCGACCTGGTTGTTCCGCATCAGCTCCACAAATTTCTCTTTTTCAAAAAGAGCAAGATGGGAGTGGATGGACAGGTCAGTGTCTTCCTTCAGTTGAGCAGCGAGTTCAGTTCCTTTCTTGTCAACAGCAGCACTGATGGATTCATCTTGTTTAGCCAGCAAATCCGCTAGCAAGGAAGTGACTTTTTCAGCTTTTTCATCAATTCCAGTCAGACGTAGGTTGATTTTGGCCTGTCCGGCTTCATTGGCTGATCTATCATCATCGATTTTCTTGTCAAGCTCCTTCCTCACTGTGCGAAGTTTTCTTCGGATATCGTCATCCATGTCGTTGACATACTCTTTCTGATGTTGGTTGAAATCAGTGAGTATCTGGGTGGCTTTCTCTTGCAGTGTGTTGCAGGTTGCTGTTAGACAGTCTTCAACTCTCAGTGTGATGAGATTGTCGAGTTGATAGTTGTTGAACGGTCTGGTTTCTCTCTCCAGCAATTCCTCCATAGTGTAAAAATTGACATGTTTATTCAGCTTCTGGGCAGCTCCATGTGTGAAGATTTCATTGCTGGGCTCACCACCAATATGCTGACCCACTGGTTCATCATCACCAGAATCCAGGTCGATGATAGGAGTTTTCTTGGGAGACTGACGTTTTGAAGGTGCTCCCTGTTCTGGTTGTGATGATGATGGTTCTGTTGGTACAGGGTCCTGGTGTGGTGGCTCCAGATCGATCTTCAGACTCTCTGCCTCTTGATGCATAAGGCCAGAGATGAGTTGTTTATAATCTGTTCGAATGTCTTGGACGGTGGAGACTTGTAGTAGACTCAGCAGTGTTGCTTCTTCCTTCTTTAAGTCATCGATTGTTTTGAGTTGTAGCAATGCATCAAATATGTAATACTCGCTGTCCTTGACCAGCAAGTAAAATTTGACGCGAGTTGCAGCTCCTAAGCTTTCTGGGAGCAAGTGAATTCCAGGAAATTCTTGAAGCACAGAGTGTTTGGCTTCATTTTCCAGCAAGTTGATAACACTTTCTGCTTGCTGTTTCCTTTCTTCGGCTTCATCAGCAGATGATCCTTCCTCATCATCTTCGCTGATCCTTTCCATCCGAGGTGGAGAAGGTGTAGCTGTTCTGGCGGGAGAGAAGTCTTTCTGGCTTGTTTCTGGTTGCATCTCCTCTGTATGTTCTGCTGTTGTCTGTGGTGCCTCTTCTTCTGGTTCTGGCATGTCCGACTGTTCTGCTATTGCTTCTGGTGGTGGTGAAGATTCTTGAACTTTCTGGAGTCTTCTCTTTTTCTGTTTAGGCAGAGAAGCAGAGGTTTCTGTCTCAACAGAACTTCCTCGCTTACGTGCTGCCTTTTCTTTAATCACCTTCTCCTTCTTCTTCTCCACACCTTTAGTAGGTGGCATCCAAGTGGGATTTGAACTACCCATTTCCAGTGCAGCAACACGGTGCACCTCGTCTGGTATCTTGTTGAAGAATTGTGGTGCCAGTCCCAATGACATCTCCAGCTGGTGTTGATCTTTGGGAATAGAGTGGTTGATGTTGTATTCCTCAGCGTCATCCCAGATTTTCTGCTTGAAAAATCTTTCAATCATCAAGCTGATCTTGGTGGAGTGTCTCAGATTTCTCCTAACTTCCACCGAAGTACCTCTGCCTCTGCTGTCTTTGGTATAAGTAACCAACTTAGCTTCCTTCACCATTAGTTCAAATAGGATCCTGCTCCAGTTGACTCATAGATTGAGAACAACAGCTGTGAGGATTCTGAACTTCTCAGGGGTCACTTGATCATATGTCCCGCTGTGATTCAGAAAGATCCTCTGTACTAGTTCCAGTAGTAACTTGTAACCCGGTTGAAGCAGAGATCTCTGGAACATCCTTCCAGTGTAGGAGATAGGGACTACCATCATTATCTCAACCGCTTCTTGCAATTGTGCAGGGGAGATCTCTTCTAATGACATTCCTTCGTCCTTCAATCTGTACGCTTGGTTGATCATCTCAATCACATTGTAGGGAGTTTTGCTTGTGCGGTCCCCAATCGGCATTAAAACATTGGCTTCAAAGCCATGTTTGTCATTCTGCCATGTCAAATAAAAAGATGCTACTTGTTTTGCCAAAAACATCTTAGGATGTGAGGTGACAATGTTGCAAAAACCTAGCATCATGAGAGCATTCACACAAATATGTACATATTCATCAGTTCATATGAACAAGTATAAATATACACACAGGAATAATAGCAGTTCATAGGACAAGGAATCACAGAATATGCAATGAACTTCAGATATATAAAAGAAAGAAATAAATTGAAAACCTTTGCAGCGTGAAACCATGGCAAAAATTTCATCAAGCTTTCGAAAACCATGGGTTTCAAGTACAGCGTACGGTTCAGGTGAGAGAAATTTCTGAACCTCAGCTACGTGTTGCAGAAAGAGTGAAGTTTGAGGTGCCATAGTCAAACGCAAAGAAGTTTTTGCGAAGAGATGCAGAGAATTTTGAAATGCTTAAGTGCTTAGAATTTTAAGAGTGCTCAGTGCGATGAAAGTGAAGGTGAATAGTTTAGAGAAGATATCGCACATATATATAACAGTAATAATAATAATGAGAAAAGAAATTCGAAGAGTTGAGAAGATTTTCTCCCTTTTTAGATTTTTCCCGCTTCAAGATTTGTTTTGCCGCCTTTCCTTGCGTGAGATGGACGCTCTAAATCCTAGGGTCTATAAGCGAGCGTGTGCGTATCTCTTACTTTTGGCAACTTTCCTTTTTCCTGTTTCTTGCAGGGATTTCCTCGATCCCAGTTCCCAAGGTTGTGCTAATCATGGCGAAAATAGAAGATTTATTAAATCTAGGGTAAAAGTATCTTTTACAGTCCTGTAACCTAGGAGAGTGACGTCTTTTATCTTGACGCTTCAATTTCCTTAAAGGTTCCCCCTTGACTTAGCATTTAAGAAATAATTTTCACATGGCTTTTTCGTCAATTTATTGAGAAAGTTATGCCACGTGTATTTTATTTCAACTGAGCTTTCTGTCATTCTTGTAATTATCTTTCTGGTAGCTTTCTGGACATGGCTATCTGGTAGCCTTCTGGTCATGGCTATCTGGTAGCCTTCTGGTCATGGATATCTGGTAGCCTTCTGGTAATCTTCATCTAGACTGAGTAGTCCAAGTTTTCCACACAGCATCTTAAATCTTTCTTCTGGTAGTGCTTTAGTTAAGATATCAGCACGTTGGATGTCTGTATGAATCTTCTCAATCTTGATGTGCTTTCTCTCTACATGATCTCTGATAAAATGATGTCTTACATCGACATGTTTGCATCTTGTGTGGAGTACTGGATTCTGTGTTATAGCTATAGCACTTGAGCTGTCACAGAATATAGGTATCTCCTTTACATCAATCTCATAATCTCTTAGTTGCTGTTTCAACCATAGTATCTGTGCACAACAGCTTCCAGCAGCCATATATTCTGCTTCTGTGGTTGATGTAGCAACAGATGTCTGTTTCTTGGAAAACCAAGATATCAACTTGTTTCCAAGGAATTGACACGTCCCAGAGGTAGACTTTCTGTCCAGTTTGCATCCTGCATAATCTGAATCAGAATAGCCTGTAAGCTCAAAATTATCATCTTGTGGATACCAGAGGCCAATGTTAGCTGTTCCTTTAAGATATCTAAGTATCTTTTTGGCAGCTTCCATGTGTGATTCTTTAGGATTGGCTTGATATCTGGCGCAAACTCCAACAGCATATGTGATATCTGGACGACTTGCTGTAAGGTATAGCAGAGAGCCAATAATTCCTCTATATTGTGTAATGTTTGCTGGTTTTCCTTCTGGGTCTGGATCTATCTTTCCATTTGATTGCATTGGAATTTTAACTTCTCTGCTGTCTTTCATTCCAAATTTGACTAGCAGATCGTTGATGTACTTTGCTTGATTAACAAAGATACCATCTGGTAATTGTTTTACCTGCAGACCTAAAAAGAAATTCATATCACCCATCATGGACATTTGATATTTGTTCTTCATTAGTTCTCCAAATTTGTCACACAGATAGGGAGATTGTGATCCAAAGATTATGTCATCAACATATATCTGAACCAACAGAATGTGTTCTTTGACTTTGATGACAAACAGTGTCTTGTCAACAGAACCTCTTCTGAAGCCTGATTCCAGTAGGAATGTTGATAATGTTTCATACCACGCTCTGGGTGCCTGTTTCAACCCATAGACAGCTTTGGCTAGTCTATATACTCTCTGGTCAGGATTTTCTTCTTCAAAACCAGGTGGTTGCTCAACATACACTTCTTCTTCAAGTATGCCATTAAGGAATGCACTTTTAACATCCATCTGGTATACTTTGAATTTCTTGTATGCAGCATATGCTAAAAATAGCCTAATTGCTTCCAATCTGGCCACTGGTGCAAAGGTCTCATCAAAGTCGATACCTTCCTGTTGATTGTATCCCTTTGCAACTAGTCTAGCCTTGTTTCTGACTACTTCTCCATTCTCATCTCGTTTGTTTTTGAATACCCATTTTACACCTATCACCCCTTGATGTTTTGGTCTGTCTACCATATACCAGACTTGGTTTCTCTTGAACTCATTGAGTTCTTCTTGCATTGCTATGACCCAGTCTGCATCTCTAAGTGCTTCATAGGTGTCAGAGGGTTCAGCTCGTGATAGATAACAGCTGAGAAGTGCACTTTCTCCATGCATTCTTCTGGTTCTAACTCTGTCTGTTGGGTTCCCAACAATCTGTTCAGAAGGATGATTTTCTTGAATCCATTTCCTTCTGCTAGATATCTCCTCTTCTGATATCTCTGGTTCTGGTTCACTTGCTGGGTCCTCAAATTCTGGATGAGATGTTTGAAAAGGATTTTCAGTTTCTGGTTCTTCTTGATCATTATTCCAACCATTTGAATCTCTTGATTCTTCGGGTTGATCTGGTTCTGGCTCATTAGTATTGTTTCCTCCTTCTGGCTGATTGTCTTCTGGTGTAGATAAGGATGTTGGTTCTGTTCCCCCTTGCTGCAAGCTTACTGCTTCAGCTCTGGTTGGTATTTCAACCTCATTCTCTTCTGATGTATTCCAGATTAGAATATCTTCTAACAGAATCCCTTTTGCTTTCTGATTCTTGTTCTAGATTACTTTCTGGTTTTTGTTCTGGTCTTGTTCTGGTGTTTGATCAGCATCTAGGTCTCTGTCACTAATAACAGATTCATCAAAAACAATATGAGGTGTTACTTCCACAATGTGAGTCCTCTGGTTAAAAAACTTTGTAAGCTTTGCTAACATCAGAATATCCTAAGAATATTCCTGGATCAGCTTTGCTATCAAAAGTTTTCAACTGAGATTTCCCATTATTGTGAATGTAACACAGACAGCCAAAAGAGCGAAAATAATGAATCCTGGGTTTTCTGTTGTTCCATATCTCGTAGGGTGTCTTCCCATGTCTGATTGTAACAACTGATCTGTTCTGGGTGTAGCACGCTGTATAGATGGCTTCTGCCCAAAATTTCTTTGGCAATCTGGTTGCATTTAGCATAGTACGAGTTGCTTCTTTTAACGATCTGTTTCTTCTTTCAACTACCCCATTCTGTTGAGGTGTTCTGGCTGCAGATGTCTGATGTGTAATTCCCATCTGGTTGCAGTAATCCTCAACTTTCTGGTTTAGAAATTCTGTTCCACGATCTGTTCTGATGGTGGTAACAGAAACTCCCTTTTTCTTGGTAATCTTGTTGAGAAAATTTGGTAACTTCTCCAGAGTTTCTTTCTTCTTATGCAAGAATATTACCCAAGTAAATCTTGAATAATCATCAATGATGACTAGAGTATATTTCCTACCATTTGTGCTTAATGGTTTAACTGGACCAAATAAGTCTAAATGTAGTAATTCTAGTATTCTGGTTGAGCTCTGGGCAGATTTTCTTGAAAAAGATGATCTGTTCTGCTTTCCAGCTTGACATGCTTCACAGATGTGGCTTTTGTCATAGATTTGTTCTGGCAATCCTTCAACTAGTTTCTCTCAAGCAATCTTATTGATTGATTTGAAGTTGAGATGGCTTAATCTTTTATGCCATAGCCAGCTAGTTTCTGACACTGTCTTTGTGACCAGACAGGTTTCTATCTGGTTGTTCCATTGCACAATATATAATCTATCCTGCAATATTCCGGTAAGGAGTATCTCATCTCCTTCCTTGTTCTTCACCAGACAGTTGTTAGTGTCAAAAGTAATTTGATTACCATTTGTACAGAACTGACTTACAGAGAACAGATTGTGGCTGAGACCTTCAACATATGAGACATTTGAAATGGTGGTCTTGCCTACTTTTATGTTTCCATATCCTCTGGTATATCCTTTTGAATTACATCCAAAAGTGACATGAGGTCCTGGTTTCTCTATGTAGTCTGATAGTAGGTTCTTGTCACATGTCATGTGTTTTGAACAGCCACTATCAATTATCCAGATTGTTCCTTTTGCAATCTTACTTCTTCTTGCAGCCTTCTGGTCCTGCAATTAAATAGATTTAGCTACCCTTTATTGTCTGGGTGCTTGGTTATTAGCAAAGATCCCTTTTTGAATCCAGAATAGCTTTAAATTTGGAACAGTAATGTAGCTTGTGATGATATTCCCATTCTCATCAACAGAGGACTTTGATTGAAGAACAGAAGGATGATATCTCTCTGATCCTTTGCTTTCTGTTTTCTTCTGTGATGTTCTGTTGACATTATTTTTGGTCTGTTGTTTGGATTCTGTGTAGTAGGCAGGATGTCCTTTTGTTTGATGATATTGTCTGTTACCAGCTTGTTTAATCATCATCTTCTGGGGAAGATCCTTCTTGTT
>JAPKLX010002120.1:0-15221 GCA_026898415.1 Leonotis leonurus | reverse complement strand
CCAAAAAATGGAATTTTTGGGAATAGAGATCGATGAGTCTGGAATAATTTTGCAGGATCATATTGTGCAAAAGGTCCAGGATTTTCCAGAAACATTGAAAGAGAAGAAACAACTTCAGAGTTTTCTAGGAGTTGTTAATTTCGCCGGAATGTTTATTAAAGATCTTGCGAAACACAGGAAGGTCTTTAGTAACCTACTAAAGAAAGATGTTTCGTTTATATGGTCGGAAGAGCATCGAAAGGGAATGAAAAAGCTAAAGGAGGAATGTAAAAATCTCCCAAACCTTTCAATTCCACAGGACGAGGATGATTTGGTCCTCTATACAGATGCGAGTGATCATTGGTGGGTAGCAGTCCTAATGAAAATCACTCCATATGGTGAAGAACCATGCAGATATTGCAGTGGTTTGTTCCCAGAAAACGAGGCCATTAGATGGCATATCAACGAGAAGGATTTCTTCGCTGTTGTAAAGGCTTTTAAAAAATGGCCTTTATTTTTACTAGCAAAGAAATTTACTTTGAAAGTTGATAATACACAGGTTAAAGCTTTCCTAAGAAATAACATAGCATCAAAACCTGAAAATGCTAGGTTACTTAGATGGCAAGCTTTATGTCAATATTATATTTATGATATTGTCATGTTAAAATCTCATGAAAATGTTCTTGCAGATTTTTTAACAAGAGATGGAGCCTGCTGAGATTGGATCCATCATGCTAGCACAAAGGCATCTCCGAGAAAACTTGGAAATGCTTTTGGACGAATGGGACGAGTGCACTCTCCATGCCGATCAGATGGGGAAAATGCAAGCTACCGATAAGACGAAAGTCTCCGGTAGAATACGAGCCTGTTTGCTGACCTTTACTCAGTTAGGGTCAGCACTGAAAAAGCCAATCCTGCGGGCTTCTAGGCACCCTCTAGAGAAAGCAGAGTTTCGTGTTCCGGCACCTAAACCGGTAGATGGGGATTCACATACCCCTCTAGCAAGTTCTAAGCTGGTGGAGTCTGAACCACTGGCCCAAGAAAAAGATGATGCTAGGGCTTCACCGCCTGAACCATCATGTCAACCCTCCACCTCTGGGGAAAAAGAGGGAGAGATTAGTCTCAGGCCCATGACAGGCAAATCTGAGTCTAATACTAACTTGATTATTTTCTCCTCTTTTGAATAGGCTTATCAGGCGAATTGGGAGAAATTATTCACAAGAGTAGGTATCAATCCAAGTACTAGCAGGGTTGATATCTCGGGGAAATATCCACGCATATGGATGATGTCGGGATCAAAACCCCATGATGTCAAGCAGTGGTATGAATTTGGGGCACTTGCCTCAGTTTATACTATGTCCCCATCGTTTCCAGAAATAAAGGGTCTACCCCGTTGGATCCAGGAAGCGGTACAGGATACCTGGGCAAATAACGACCAACTTTGCTGAGGTGATACACTGGAGCTGTATTTTATAAGTGCAGCCTCAGAACCAGCAGGGAATGGAAATCATGAGGCCTTACATTACATAAGGCTTCGAAGACCCCGAATGGATGCCTTCAATCAAATCAAGGCACCGCCTTCAATCAAATCAAGGCACCAGCAAATGAGATTCCAATGATCGCCTCTATTTCTGATGATCAAATCACGACGAGGCGAGCATGGGGATTATGGGTTTGTCTCACCGAGATGGACAAAGTCAAGTTTCCATTCAAATTCTTTCAAAATTCAATGAATGGATCGTTCCTGTTAAATAATATGATAGGAAAAACAACCAAGTTCGCAGAAGAGGCTTTTGAGCGAAAAAGAATTCTTCTGTGGGAAAACAAGATGGCGATGAGTAAAGAGACTCATCGAAAATTTTGCAACATGGCTCATGTTGGCCATTGGGAGTCCAAGATATGTTCGGATTGTCCAGTCCAACGTAAACCTGAGTTCGGAAAAGGCTTCTTACCCAAACCAGATAAGAAGAAGTTCCGAGCCAACGAGTATGGGGAGAAGAATCCTTCCCAGAAAGGACGAGTCACAAGGGCCCCTCCAAAAAAGGAACATGGCCGACAAAATTAAAGGCGCCATGTGAGGGGAATAAAGAAGATGCTTTCAAACAAGGAAAGCATGGGAAAGAGAGGCACCCACCAAAAAGAAAACGACAAAGGTGGGTGGCAGAAAGAGACGTTCCACCCAGAAAAAAATCGTCGGTGGAATAAAAGTTAAAAGATGGACCACTAATTCAAAGAAGGGGTCCAACCACTAAGAAATGTTTGTGTCGGCAGCCTTATCTGGACCCAGCTTCACGTGAAGAAGCATTATTCAGAAGATAAGGATCCGAGGCAATAATGCAGAGAATAGGAGGCCTCCAGCCTTCTATATAAACGAGCATTTGGAGAGAGTTGAAGGGATCGAAAATTCTCCTCCTTTCTCTCCAAACAATAAACATTGTATCTTTAAAGTTTATGCGAGTTTTTCTTTCCGCTACCATAGGTAGCTAAACCAGTTAGTCTCCCCCCTAAAGGAGATCTAATTAGTATGTAATATATATTTATAATTTCTTAATAAGATTTGGGCTTTTGTTCATCCTCTTCTAGATCTATATTTTCTTTATTTTTATCAACAAAAATACTTATACGCCCCGGGTAGGAAACGAACGAGGGCTGTGCTGTGAGCTGTTGAAGGAATCTGCGTCTGGAATCCATAAGGTGCTCCTGGTGGTTGGACGAGGTCCCTAAAACTCCCGGTAGATACGACCCGACAGTTTATCGGTCAAAGAAGGTATGAATAGTTGGTATTAATATAGAATTTATTTATACGGAAGTGTGATGGGCCTGATATACGGTTTAAATTGAAATTACAACTATAATAGTGAATATTTATACCTATGGTTTTGGAATATTTTATGATTATTTGGAAAATGGGTATTTCTTACACGTCTACCTAAGAAATGGTTAAAAACAATATGTATTTTTCCAAAATGGCTAGTTTTATATATTATCACTAAATTATTTTGAATGAAGACCATTAATTGTCATGTCATAGTGATTTATTGAGACTATAATGGATATAAATATAAATAAATGAAATGAAAAAGAAGCAGCTATAATTAATAAGGTTCGGCAAGTTCCCACCTTCAATCACGTGGTTGAATCGCTATCACACAACTTTAAGTAAACCCTACCATTTATTATTATAAAAATAATGGAATTGATTAATCTACAAAGTGATAAGTTAATCATTTGTTTAATGATCAAATGCATTCACACATTTTTCTTCCTCCTAGCTTCTTAATTTACTGCAGATTTAATTCTTTCCCTTCATTAATCGCACCGCCAAATTAAAATATAGACTACTCAAACTAAACAGAACTTATTAGGTTGGTTCTACCGTTCACGATTGACACAACTTAATGTGTACACGACTGACGTGTTAATGTTACATTGGCATTGAGTCACTATAATTTTCTTTTTTATTTTATATTGAATAATATTAAATTATACCATAATATATAAATTCTAATCGGAAAGTGAAAATAAATAAACTTTCTATTAAAAATTTAATGTATATTTATCTATGAGACAAGTCACGTAATTTGCGGACATATTAACTCCGCCTGCAACGAGTGGGTGAACATTTTCGTATAATTAATTATGATTGTTGAAGTTAAAAGCACAAATAATAATAATAATAATAATAATAATAATAATAATAATAATAATATTGGGTATTAATTAATTAAGAGTTGTGGTTGGAGGGTTTTGGATAATTATATATAGTTGAAGTATTAGTGTTGATGTATGTTTGGTTTTAATTAGAATGAGTTTTGGGAAGAGCAGGTGGAATGTTTCTTCTTCATCAATCTTTCATTAATTAATTTTGTTAAACATTGTTTGTTTTATAAAGTGTTGAAACAAAAATGGCATGAGAATGTTTTGTGCATACGTGTGACTGTGTTTGTTTGTTTTTTCTTCTTAAATGTGTCATGTGTTGTGTTGTCTATTCACAAAAATGGTGCCATCTTCATAAAATATTTATTTTATTACTATAAAAAAATCGTTTGATAATGTGAATTTATTTATTCTTATCGTTATGATAGATTCTTGTTAGATAAAGATAAGATCGTAATCCTTTTTTAAATTCTACTATACAAAATAAATATTTTATGTAAATTAGAAATTTCAATTTAATATATAATAAATATAAGGATTATGGTGTCATTAAAAATTTAAGTTTACACATTGGTTTTGTTAGAGTCGCGGTTAGTTAAGGACATTTAATCGATAATATTTAATTTTATATAACTAAAATGGTAAGATCGATCTACGTTTTGAATAGATGATTGTAATATGCTTGCATTCTCTAAATCGACTCCCGTGCATAAGAAATAGCGGATAAAATTGTTATTTGATATGAAGTTATGAACTTGATATGAGTTAACATGGTTCAATCTAAAGTTCTTTTTTGGGCCATTTATTTGGAGTTCAATTAGATGTAATCCATCTAAGTTATGCACGTATGTGTAATAAAGAGTATCTAGATATGTTATCAAGTAGGACCGACTGTAATAAGCATGTCTAGGTTCACCGCATGCTGAAGATATATGTGTTGTTACACTCATGGTTGTGATAGATGTCATGATGATATTGACAGTAGTATTCACTCCAACATTGACTGTGTGTTGAACATGTCCAGGTTCATTGCATGTTGGAGAGGTATATGTTGCAGCATTCATTGCTATCATGATGATATTAATGACAACATGGATTCAATCTTTAATCATAAGGGTGAGACTTGACCTATGAATATGGAGCATGTTCATTTGCATCTTCACATTTTGCAACATCTTGCAAGACATTTGAATACATGCAAAATCACTTTAGAGTACCATACATTTCATATTTGAAGCTTCGTTCTCGCCTCCATCTAGTTCATCAGAACTTGTTGATTTGTGGTGCTACTATCTTTAATATGAAACTGTTTTATTTTTGAGGATGATACGCTTGATCCAAGAACATTACCGAGAGATATTTCATCTTACGGATAGAAGACTTTTTCATTCGACTTATTTCAGTTTTGTTTAGTAAATTATAGTATATTTTAATTACATATTATTTTTGTTGTAATCTCTTCTCCTCCTATACATTTTCATCTAATTTCATAAAGCGATGAGATTTTAATTTTTTTAATGATTTCATAAAAATTATAATTGTAGTATATATAAAGGACTTTTTTAGTATATAAGTCATCATATCTCATTTCTTGTTAATTACTTATATTAATTATCTTATAATGTAATTAACATAAGATGATATATCATGGCTTATGTAACAAACAAGCCAGAAAATATTTTATAAATTTTCTTCTCTTACCCATCTTGGTCTTGATAATTTAATAAAGGTCTTAAAATATTGTCTGATTTCTCACCCATAACCATAGTCAAATTTGGACTAGTACCATGAAGGTCATAAATGAGAAAAGTTATGGCTTTTATTTATGAAATATTGGAGGGAAGGGAAGGACAAGGGTCATAAAACAAAATTTTATCCAGAACCATAAATGCTTTCATGTCATGATATTTCATTGCTGCCAAATAGTTATGAATTAATTAATTTATTAAAAAATAAGAAAAAGAAGAAGAAGAAACAAATGAAAAAGGTGTTATAAATAATGTTATTTTGTGGACATTACTATAAGCATATTTATGTATTTATTTAAGGTTATTTAGATCTTTGTAAGGTGGATCATCTATAAATATTAATAAAGTTCTAAAGTTTTATGCCCTACCGTTTCTTTTTCTCTACGTCGTCTTTCATTTACTGCTTCCATTATTTCTCTCCACTTTGCACTGTTCAATCGGTAAAATAGATAATAAATTACAACATGTTATCAACACGAGTTTAACTATTGAGCTCGCTCATTGATTGTTTTTCAAAATCCACTGATTATTCTTTAAAGAGAGACCGAGAGTATTTGTTGTTCTAAAACCCCACCTCCAGTCTTCTTCGGTAAATTATCGACGCCTTCAGCTCCACTTTCCTTCTCTGTCGCCGCTCTTCACGAGCTTAAGAGATTATCAGTCGATGAAGTTTCAGTGAGAAAGAACTCTTTTTCAACAAAAGGGACTTCGGACCCCAACTCGCATGATTCAGGCTCGGAGTACAGCGACGACGTCTTTTTGACTTCGGAGCGTCGTACATGGCGCCGACGGTGAGCTCGAGGAAGCACCGAATCGACGTGTCGTCGAGGTTCATGCAAGATTCATTGTCGAAATCGCGGTGGTGGAGCGGCGGATTAGATTCGTTGGAAAATAGTAATATTAATGACTTACCGAAGATTTTAGGTTCGAAGAAGAAAGGGGGCGTCAGCGATTGGGCTTGGTCGTCAGCGCGTACGGGCACTCCGTGGACCCCGTTGGGCGAAATCAACGAAAAGATTGTAATGACCATGAAGTCGAAGCCGCTGCCGAGCCCTTCGAGGGGGAAAAATATTTTGAGTAATTTGGGTGAATTGTTGAAGGGGTAGAAATCTTCATCGAGATTGATGATGTTGCCGCTGGGGCCGGGCTCGGCGGAGAAGGTCACAGCGAAATCCCCAACGCTCTACTTCTCTTCCAAGGATTATCCAAGATGCTCAGCCTTTTTGAGCCCAACTTTGGAGTGTCTGTTACCTTTTCAAGTTCTGGTGTTTGTTGGTTATTTGTGCGGTAAACTGAGGTGGTTCAAATTTGGTGTTTTCGTGCGTCTACACCCATGGAAAACGATTATTCGATGGGTGTGAACTTTTCTGATCTTGTTTTGAACCAAGAACCTTCAAACCCACTGATAGGATGTAACCCCACTAATAGGCCCAAACGAGACCAAGGCCCAAGAGCAGCTCGGCCCAATTACCTCGGCCCAAGAGCAGCTCGGCCCAATTACTTCGGTCCAAGAGCAGTTCGGCCCAATTACCTCGGCCCGAAAGCCCAGAAGCACGATCCAGCCCATGACCCCGGATTTATCGCCCTACTATCTCGGATTCGTTGTAACTACCTTTGATTACCTATAAATACAGTTTCTAAAGCTAGATTAGAGGACATATTCTGTACTTTTTACTCTCGAGAACTGAAAATAAAGGCTCTCTTTCTCTCCGTGGACGTAGATCTAATTAACGATCGAACCACGTAAATCCCGTGTTCTTATTCTCTATTTTATCATCGCAAATTTACTCTAAAAATTAAGATCGAACACTGGCGCCGTCTGTGGGAACGATATAAATTCTGTGAATCCGATCTAGATTTCTGAGTGAAGATACGATGGTGAGATCTACCCGCTCTACCGCTATAGCCGCTGCTGTAAAAGGAAAACAGAACCAGGCCGAACTACCTGGTAATCCACCTCGTACATCCACCAATGAAGGGGATGAACACCACGCCCGATGTGATAGGCAACCTGCAAACCGCCGAACTCCCGACAGTCATGTGGAAGATGTCCACTCTAATCGAGCTAGTGATTCTATTAGTAGCGGAGGGCTAAATCAAGGTCGTCAACAGGGGAACACCGCGCTCCAACCTCAGCTCGGAGATGCGCTTAAAGCGTACCTGGACCTCCACGAACAAGACTTCCTCAAGTTCGCTGAACAACATCGGCAACAAAGTCAGAACGAGGAAGATAGAGCGGGACCATCACAACAACAACCTCATCCCTCGAATCAAATTGTCGAGGGAAGAAACGTCGAGGTCCCTCGAAGGCAGCACGATCGCCGAGGAAACATCGTCTCACCTCGGCGAGGTTCAACTTCACCTCGCCAAAACATCGGCCTTTCCCGACGTGACGAGGAGAATCGCAGAGAAAGGATATCACCTCGTCAAAACGTCGTCCCTATCCGACGTGACGAGGACGACCATAGAGAGGGGAGATTCTCTGTCTACAGTCGAATCGCTACCCCGTTTACAAACAAAATCCTCTACACTCCACTCCCGCCAACATATAGGGTCCCACCTATTAAACCCTATAATGGTTCCTGCGATCCGAGCAACTTCTTGTCACAGTACCAGTACAATATGCTGAACCAAGGCTTAGCCGAAGACGTCTACATGTGCAAGGTCTTTCCCGAGCTACTAGTAGACAATGCACGGAAATGGTTCGACAACCTCCCGCGCTGCAGCATAGGGTCGTATGCCGACCTTCTGGACGCTTTCGAGCGACGCTTCTTCCAGAAAGCCGAAGCCAAGATCAGTTCGGCTCAACTCCTTACCTTGAGACAAGGACGAGGAGAATCAATCAGCGACTTTTTGGCCAGATTCTATAATGAAAGCCTCAAGGTCGACCGCCTATCCGACGACGTCCTTATTTCGGCATTCCAAAATGCCATCCACTCCGGCACTCTCTTCAGGGAGCTCGTGAAAGAGCGTCCCCAAACCTCCAAACAGCTGTGGAGAATTGCTGATACATTCGCCGAAGCGGATGAAGCAGATAGAAGAAAAAGGGCGGTGGACCGACCTGAAGGTCAAGATAAGAAAAGAAGGGATGAACGAGCTGATCATGGGCAGAACCGACGAGGTGCCCTTGAAAGGATACAACGAGGTCCACTAGCGTCCCGCCTTGGACCTCGGCCTAGTCAAGAACAAGGTCAGTTCACTCCACTGACCAAACCTCGAGCAGAAATATACGAGCTTCACGCTAGCTTATTTCAGAAGCCTCCACCGTTGTCCCGAATTGGATCGAAGCGACGATCTAAGGACAAATACTGCCAGTTTCATGAGGACCACGGCCATGACACCGAGGATTGCCGAAATCTCGCCTCAGAGATTGACTATCTAGTGCGAGATGGCACACTCGGAAAATACCGAGGTCATAGTCAACAAGACGCTCGACCTCGGGGCAAAAGCAAGCGAAGTAGAAATAGAGGGGGAAATTGCAATCCCCATCAAGATAAGAAGCCGAGGCACAATGATGAAGACGAGGACGAAGATCATCCTCAATATGACGGGGTCATCACTGCCATCACCGGACTACCTCAGGGCGCAACGAAGTCATCGTTAAAAGCCGAAGCCCGAAGCCAACCGAAGGAGGAACCTTCGCAAAAGAGGTTTAAAAAAGATGAGGTCGTTACCTTCTCTAGTGACGACCCCGTCCCTCATGCTTTGCCTCATCAAGATGCCACCATCATTGAAGCCGTGGTGGCCAACAAATTGGTTCACCGAGTGTTCATCGACAGCGGGGCCTCGGTAAGCGTGCTCTTCAAAAACTGCTTCGATAAACTTGACATCGAAGAAGCACGCCTAAAACCAGCACCCGTCCCGTTGAAGAATTTCACACAAGGGGAGACCTCGACGGATGGTACGATCTCACTCCCCGTGACAGTGGGACGAAGTCCATTATCTTCTACAAAGATAATTCACTTCTTCGTCGTCAAAGCCAACTCTCCCTACAATATCATCTTAGGAAGAGACTGGCTAATAGCGACGAGGGCAATCTGCTCGGCCTACCACCTGACGATCAAAATCCCATCTAGGAACGGGGTTATCACGCTTCGGCGAAACCAAACACAGGCTAAGGAGTGCATGCAGGTCGCACTCCGAGGTTCTGGTGTAAAACATCCTCAAGCATAGCAACTACAGAACCCCGAGGTGACGAAATCGACCTCGCTCGCTGTAGAGCCCCTTGAAGACATCGTATTATATGAAAGTGACGTATCCAAGGTGGTCAAGGTCGGCTTCGTCGGAGGAATCGATCTCCGAGGTCGAGTTATCCAGCTACTTCGGGAATTTAGGGATATCTTCACCTGGTCACCTCTAGATATGACCGGAGTATCACCAAGTGTCATTACTCATCACCTCAACATCGATCCCGAGGTAAAACCAGTTCGGCAAAAGCAACGAGCTTTCGCAGCCGAGAGAAACCAAGTGATCCACGACGAGGTGCGCCAACTACAGCAAGCAGATATTTTATTCGAGGTGAAGTATCCGACGTGGTTGGCCAACCCCGTAATGGTGAAAAAGCAGGGAGGAGGGTGGCGCATGTGTGTTGATTATACCGACCTCAACAAACACTGCCCCAAGGACTGTTACCCTCTCCCTAACATCGACAAAAAGGTGGAAGCCCTCGTCGGTCACGAGGTGTTTAGCTTCCTAGACTTGTATAAAGGCTATCATCAAGTACTCATGAGTACTGAAGACGCTCCGAAGACAGCCTTCATCACGGACTTCGGCATTTTCGCGTACAAAAAAATGCCCTTCGGACTCAAAAATGCCGGAGCCACATACCAAAGGATGGTCGACAAAATATTCGAGCTTCACATCGGTCAGATCGTTGAAGTATACGTCGACGACATCGTCGTCAAAAGTAAGGAAGTCGGTGCCAGCCTAAACGACCTTCAGGTCGTCTTCAAACTGCTCCGCGAAGTGAACCTAAAGCTAAACCCAGGAAAATGTACTTTCATGGTACAGTCCGGAAAATTCCTAGGGTGTTGGGTCTCCCGCGAAGGATTAAAAGCTAATCCAGCAAAGGTTAAAGTCATCCAGGAGATGCAGGTGCCGAAGTCAGTCCACGACGTACACAAATTGGCGGGCTGCTTAGCTGCACTGAGTCGTTTCTTATCTAAAGCTGCGGAGAAGCAACTCCCATTCTTCAAAATTCTAAAAAAGGCACCAAACTTTGATTGGAACGACGAGCACAAAGTAGCTTTCGAGGACTTAAAGAGGTACCTCATAAACCTGCCCACATTATCCGTTCCAAAAGAAGGCGAAGTCCTTTCTTTATACCTCGCCACCTCGGATGAATCGATAAGCGCAGTCCTAGTCCGAGAAGAACCTCGGCAGCTACCAGTTTACTTCATAAGTCGAGCTCTCAAAGGACCAGAAATGAGGTACCAGCCCTTGGAAAAAGTCGCACTTGCACTCGTAAACGCGGCAAGGAGACTACGACCATATTTCCACGCTCACCCGATTCAAGTCCTAACCGACCTTCCACTTCGGCAAATACTCACAAAGCCCGAAGCCTCAGGACGGATTGCCAAATGGGCGGTGGAACTTGGCGAACATACGATCTCTTTCGCACCTCGCCAAGCCATCAAGGGACAAGCATTAGCAGACTTCCTGGTAGAAACAGCATTCACGGAACTCCCGAAGTCCACCGAGCTCGTCAAGAACGATAACCAAGACGAAGTGCCTAAGCTGCCACCCATAGATTGTTGGAAAATCTATGTAGATGGTGCATCGGGCCAGAAAGGAAGTGGAGCCGGAGTCTTACTCATCAGTCCAGAAGGGAAAGAAACCACCTATGCCCTAAGGTTTAACTTCCCTACGACAAACAACGAAGTGGAATATGAGGCTCTCATAGCCGGACTTCGCCTCGCGCAAACCCTTCACTTACGAGCTGTCCAAATCCACAGTGACTCCCAAATCATAGTAAGTCACGTCCTAGGCAAGTACGAAGCGCGAGGTGAAAGGATGAAAAAATACCTCCACAAAGTCAAAACTTTACAAGAAAGCTTCTCATACTTCGAGTTGGTACGAATCCCAAGAAGTGATAATGACCGAGCTGACGCATTAAGTAAACTCGCATCGTCATCCACCACCTCTCCTGTAGAAGAAGTTACAACTCGAAGTATAGACGAAGCCGAAGTGAATATGGTGATCGATGACGAGCCGAACTGGATGACGCCACTTCGCAATTATTTAGAAAGAGGCGAACTCCCTGCTGATAAGATCGAAGCTCGGAAACTTCAGAGCAAATCGGTCAAGTATATCCCAGATCAGGGAGTGTTATACAGAAAGTCATACCTTCAACCTCTTCTAAGGTGCGCGGGATCCAACCAAGTGAACTATATATTACGCGAGGTGCACGAAGGATCCTGCGGCAGTCACATCGGAGCTCGGGCCTTAACTAGAAAGGCCATGAGATGGGGATATTACTGGCCGACCATGCTACAAGATGCAATCGACCTCGTCAAGAAGTGCCCGAAGTGCCAACTCCATGCAACAGTAACGAGAGTACCTCAAACCGAGCTAACCAGCATGCAAAGCCTCTGGCCATTCATGCAATGGGGGCTAGACATCGTCGGTCCATTTGAGCAAGCCCCGGGCCAGCTGCGATTCCTGATAGTAGCCATAGACTACTTTACGAAGTGGGTAGAAGCCGAGCCTCTAGCAAAAATTACAAGCAAAAAAGCCCTCAACTTCGTCTGGAAAAATGTAGTCTGTCGCTTCGGCATACCCCACGTCCTCGTCTCGGACAATGGAACCCAGTTCACGGACAAGACGTTTAAAGAATGGTGTGATGAACTCAACATCCAACAAAAATTCACTTCGGTAGCACACCCTCAGGCTAATGGCCAAACCGAAGTGACGAACCGAACAATAGTCAAGGGTTTGAAAACGCGCCTCGACAAGGCCAAAGGAGATTGGGCAGAAAATTTACCCCAAGTCTTATGGTCCTACCGAACTACTCCTCGGACATCCCACGGGGAAACACCATACAGCCTCGTCTACGGAACCGAGGCAGTGATTCCAGTAGAGATCGGCTTGCCGAGCCCCCGAACAATAAACTTTGCTGCCCATAACAACGAAGAAGGACTCCGAACTAACTTGAATTTGTTGGAAGAAAAACGAGAACAGGCCTATATACAAGAAGCTCGATACAAGCAGCAAGTAGCTCGGTATTATAATAACCGAGTGAAACATCGACAGTTTCAAATAGGCGACCTCGTTCTCAGAAATAATGAAGTTAGTAAGGCAGAGAAGCTCGGTAAATTGGAAGCCACCTGGGAAGGCCCCTATCAAATCCAAGATGTCCTCGGCAAAGGGTCGTACAAGCTCGCCCACGTATCCGGTGAACTAGTACCCCGAACTTGGCATGTTTCCCACTTGAAGAAATATTATTTATAGTTTAGATAGCTTGGGTGTTGTCAGTTTCCATTTTATGTTATTTTTATGTTCTTTACACATGTTATCTCGAGTCTAAATTAAGCTAAAACTCCAAAATTACGGAGTAGCATTTAAAACGCGCGTAAGGAGACCACTCCTATCGATAAAGTCGACAAACAAGGAACTTGGAAGCCTAAACTTCGTTCTCAAACGAAGTAGCTCCTCAAAAGCCTAAACTTCGTCCAACAGACGAAGTGGCTACTTAAAAAACCCAAACTTCGTTCATAAACGAAGTGGTAAATTGAGAGCCCAAACTCCGTCTTCAGCTGAAGTGGTCAATTAAAGGCCTTAACTTCGTCATAAACGAGGTGGCCATTTGAAAGCCTCAACTTCGCTCTAAAACGAAGTGGCTAACTTAAAAGTCTAAGACTTCGTCCTTACGCGAAGCAACTAGCTGAAAGCCTCAACTTCGTTCTTAAACTAAGTGGCTAAATAAAAGCCTTAACTTCGTTCTCGACCGAAGTACCTATTCAAAGTAATCTTTAGCCATTACAAATTATCTTGAAGCGAATTTGATCACAATCGAGGAAAAGCTTCAGAGAAGTAATGATGCAACAAAGATAAAGTTTTATTCAACTCAAAAAACAAAATATTACATCAAGGGGGAGGGTCCGAACCCGAAGGCCTACTATAACTAAGGTACTTCTCTACAAAACCAGGACCCGAGCTTGAACCTGCACCGGGGCTAAGTACCGAGTCTAAGAAAGCCATCCCTTGACCCCAGCCGAAGACCCGTCCTCGACCTCGGCCCCCAGAAACAGCTTGACTCCGGCCCCTAGAAGCAGCTCGACCTCGGCTCCCAGAAGTACGCCGACCACCACCACGGGACATTATTTCTTGAGTCTGTTCCCGGGTCAAAGCCGCACTGGGAGGCTGTACACCCTCCAAGTTGCCATCCAAAAAAGCCTGTGAAGTTGAATCAAGCTGGGCATTTTTGGATTCTATCCACCTCTTCAACTTCGGATTCCTCTTCAACACAGTCTTATACATTGATCCGAGCTTGAGGAGCGCCTCTTCCTGTTCGCGAACTTGTCAGGAGTCATCGCCGTACTTCTCTATGTACTTCCTTGTCCGAGCACGGACCTCCTTTATTTGCGTTTGGACCTCGTATATGGTCAAACGTCCGCTCTTATGGACGAGGTTCTCGTACTCCGCGTGCTCTTCGGCTACAGCCTTAAACGTTTGAAGGTCCTCCTTGGCCTGCTTAAAGTTGTCTTCGCACTCCAAAAATCTAACATGCTCTTCGTCGAGCTTCTCCTGAGCTGCTCGAAGCTTCGCATCAGCCTCGATCTCAATATTAGCAGCTCGGCTTTTCCAGCACAAAGCCTCCACTTCGGCAGCCTCGACAGCTCGACGAAGTGCATTTATCTCTGATTCAAAATGCGAAGTGCCGAAGAAAGTAAAAGCAGGCTACAAAAGCAGAAACAAAAGATTCAGCAAAAAGTTTCTTTTTATATACAGCGGGAAAGCGCCACCCTAGTGGCGACGAAGTACAATCTAAAAAAAAAAAACTACAAGTCTTCGGCACCGACCTCTTGCTCCGGGCCCTCAGCCTCCTCGTTCCCTCCAGCAACCTCGGCCGCCGGCCCCCTCGTCAGCTCGGCGATAACAGCCTCCAGCTTGTCATCCCTGTCGACAGGGCAATGGCGAACCACCCGCCCCGACAACAAGGACTTCTGCTGAGCCAGCCGCTCCACCACCGGGACTGCCGAGGTGCACTCCACAAGTACCTCCGCGTACTCCCGCAGCATCTCGTCCTCGGTCACCTCCTCATACCCGTACTTGGTCTTATCAAGCTCCGGGTAATCCTTGGCGACGAGATCGAGCGCTGCCGAAGTAATCAGCGCACTCAGGGCGCCCATCAATTGGGCAACCGTACTGCCGAAGTGCTTGGAGCGGAAAATCCGCTCCGCGACAGCCCGGAGCACATCGCCCTGCTCGGCCGCAGCCCGGGCCGTCTTCTCCCTCTCCTCCGCCACCTCAGCCCTCAAACTAGCCACCTCAGCCTCCAGGCAGGCCGTCTTTCTTTCTGCATCCTTTAGCGCAGAGAAAGTCCTGGCCTCCTGGCTCGCCGACCTCGCCGCGTCGGCCCTCGCCTCCTCGAGTTCGGCAGACAAGCTCCGGAACTGTTCGACCCCGCCGACGATGAAGTTCGACAGGGCCCTCAGTCCGTCCAGCGCAACATCCGCCGCCTGCACAAAGCATATCAGTCTACAATAACAGAAGAAAAGAAAGCAAAGCAAGTTTGCACCCACCTCGGAAAACGACGTCGCTTGAGCAACATCAGACTCGAGGACCTCGACCCTCGAGCTTCCCGCCACCTCCCTCCGAGGTGAAGCTAAGTTGATG
>JAPKLX010001030.1:0-29359 GCA_026898415.1 Leonotis leonurus | reverse complement strand
TGAAAGAGCATCATCAAAACTTAGAGTATTTTATGGGGTTCCCAACATGTCCCCAAGGTCAAGACCTTCATCTTTCAATTTGTAAACGTCGTTGATGATGTTGATGACGTTATAAGAGGTGTTGCTAATAGTGTTCCCCTTACTAACCCTGATGGTTGCCTCGTGTCCACCCCTCTCCCCCTGCCATGAGAGGTAGAAAGCAGCAACATCCATGGGTAGGAAGTGAACTGGGTGTGAAGTGATAATGTTGTAAAAACCTACAAGAAACATAATTGAGTATATGTGAGCACTATCCTTCCATCAGTGAAGTATAAGTGCTCAAAACAGTTTATGCAGTCTAGCAATCGATATCACAGAAATTACAAGTATATATATATGCAGATGTGTAAAGGCAGTTTGTCAAAGGCATGTTTAAGAGATAATATAATACAAACGGAAACAAGAATCACAAAGCAATGAACCTTTGCACTGGCGGACAAGATCAAATGCCTTTTCCAGTTTGTGAAACCCGAAGGTATCAAGAACTGCGAAGAGGTCTTGGTGCAAGTATGATTTCAAAAAGGTTGCTTGATCAAGAAAAACAGAGGATTTGGGTGCCATTGTTACTAGAACAGAGTGATTTTCGGTGGTAGAGAGAATTTTGGGGGAGAGGAAATATGCTAAGTGTTTGGGAAGATATAAGTGTGAGTGATACATGAAACGCCTTATCAATGTATATAGACGAATGAGAAGATAAGTAGAGTAATAAAATATTCAGAAATCCTTCCCTTTTTCAGTTTTCCCGCCTTTCCATGTTCTAGGTTTTCAGTCTATCACCGCCTCTATTTATCGTATGATGCACGCGCTTTGATCGAATGGTTGTAGTGTGGCACGTTGTCTTTGTTGCAGTTATTTTTCTCCCTTTTTCTTGATTTGGTAGATATTTCCTCGATCACGTTTCCCAATAACTGTACTTAATCGTCAAAAATAAAAGATATGATATATGATGTCAGAATGTATATAATTAGTCGCCTTATATAGTTGACTTTTCCCCCTTAACCAAGTAATGGGATAATTAATAAGAATTATTAATTTAATATCCACGTGGCATTAAGTAATCTGGTCAAGGTCGATCTCCTGCATAGTGAGAACTATTGATCTAGTAGTGCCACTGTAAAATCTGGTGTTTTGACTCTTTTACTAATTCCCAGTTGGAATTTTAATTAATCTGTATTGGTATGAACTTAGTAATCTGGTGTCAATTCCCTGTTGGAATTTCACATGATCTTAATTTTATCGATCTGTACCATGTCAATCTGGTTTTGTTTCCCTGTTGAAACATTTAACTTGATCTGGTTTATATCAATCTGGTCCTTGCTTCAAGATTTAATAATCCTAGTTTACCACAAAGCATCTTAAATCTTTCTTCTGGTAATGCTTTGGTAAGAATATCAGCTCTCTGTATTTCATTGTGTATTTTCTCGATATGTACATGTTTTCTTTCAACATGATCTCTTATAAAATGATGTCTTACATCCACATATTTGCATCTGGTGTGCAGAACAGGATTCTGTGTGATAGCTATAGCACTTGAGCTATCACAGAAGATTGGTATTTCATTGACATCAATTTCATAATCTTTAAGCTGCTGTCTTAACCACAATATTTGTGCACAACAACTTCCAGCTGCCATATATTCTGCCTCTGTAGTTGATGTGGCAACTGATGTCTGTTTCTTTGAGAACCATGAGATTAGTTTATTTCCTAGAAACTGGCATGTACCAGATATTGATTTTCTGTCCAGTTTACATCTAGCATAATCTGAGTCAGTGTATCCAGTTAGCTCAAAATTGTCTTCACATGGATACCATAATCCTACATTGGTTGTTCCCTTGAGATATCTTAATATCTTCTTAGCTGCTTCCATGTGAGACTCTTTTGGATTTGCTTGATATCTTGCACATACACCTACTGCAAATGTGATGTCAGGTCGACTGGCAGTTAGGTATAGTAGTGATCCTATGATCCCTCTGTATTGAGTAATGTTAGCTGGTTTTCCATCTGGATCTGGATCAATTTTCCCATTGGTCTGCATTGGGATTTTCACTGGGTTATTGTCTTTTAACCCAAATTTGATCAGCAGATCGTTGATGTATTTTGTCTGATTAATGAAAATACCATCTGGTAGCTGCTTGACCTGCAAACTTAAAAAGAAGCTCATTTCTCCCATCATGGACATTTGGTACTTATTTTTCATAAGTTCAGCAAATTTGTCACACAGATAGGTAGATTGAGATCCAAAAATGATATCATCTACATAGATTTGGACTAAGAGAATGTTTTCTTTGACTTTGATGATAAACAAAGTCTTGTCAACAGATCCTCTTCTGAATCCAGATTCTAGTAGGAAAGTTGATAAGGTCTCATACCAAGCTCTAGGGGCTTGCTTTAAACCATAGACTGCCTTAGCCAGTCTGTATACTTTCTGATCTGGATCTGCTTCTTCAAATCCAGGTGGTTGTTCCACATATACTTCTTCTTCAAGGATACCATTGAGGAAAGCACTTTTGACATCCATCTAGTATACCTTGAACCGTTTGTGAGCAGCATATGCTAGAAATAGCCTTATAGCTTCTAATCTGGCTATTGGTGCGAATGTTTCATCAAAATCAATGCCTTCTTGTTGATTATAGCCTTTAGCTACCAATCTGGCCTTGTTTCTGACTACTTCACCATTCTCATCTCGTTTATTTTTCAACACCCATTTTACACCTATCACACCTTGGTGTTTGGGTCTGTCCACGAGATACCAGACTTCATTCCTTTTGAACTCATTGAGTTCTTCTTGCATTGTTGTTATCCAATCTGCATCTTGAAGTGCTTCATAAGCATCAGATGGCTCCATGCAAGAGAGGTAACAGCTCAACAATGCACTCTCTCCATGCATTCTTCTGGTCTTCACACGATCTGATGGGTTCCCAACGATTTGTTCTGGTGGATGATCTTGTATCCATCTCCTTCTCCTGGTCATCTCTTCATCAGATATCTCAGGATCAGGTTGATCTGTTGGTTCCTCAAATTCAGGGTGTGCTGTTGATGTAGTTTGAAATGGATTCTCATCTGGACTTTCTTCTCGATTTGGATTTTCATGTTGATCATTTGTAATAATAATTGTTTCATTATCTTCTGTTGATGATCTGTTTTCATCCAGATCGTGTTGTGTTATTCCCCCTTGCTGTATGATCTCTTCAGCAACGGGTGGAGTGACGCTTTCTTCATCCTCGCTTTTTGAATTCCATATAAGAATATCTTCAAGTAATAGTTCATTCATCCTTCTGGTAGTCACTTGATTTTCTGTCTGCTTTTCATCTAGTGACCTGTACTCAACAGTAGACTCATCAAAAACAATATGAGGTGTTACCTCCACAATATGAGAGTTCTTATTGTAAACTCGATAAGTTTTCAATTGTGATTTTCCATTATTGTGTATGTAACACAAACAGCCAAAAGTACGAAAATAAGAAATCTTAGGCTTTCTGATGTTCCATATCTCATATGGTGTCTTTCCATGTCTAAGTGTGATGGATGATCTGTTTTGAGTGTAGCAGGCTGTGTAGATTGCTTCTGCCCAGAATTTCTTTGGTAGATTGGTTGCATTGAGCATTGTCCGAGCTGCTTCCTTGAGTGATCTGTTTCTTCTCTCAACAACACCATTCTGTTGAGGAGTTCGAGCAGCAGATGTTTGATGAGTGATTCCCATCTTGTTGCAGTATGCTTCAATCTTCTGGTTGAGAAATTCTGTTCCTCGATCTGTTCTGATAGAGGTTATACTCATCTCCTTTTGTTTGGTGATCTTGTTTAGAAAATTAGGGAGTTTGTCAAGAGTCTCTTTCTTCTTTAACAGAAAGATGACCCAAGTGAATCCTGAGTAATCATCTATGATCACCAATGTGTATTTTCTTCCATTTATACTTAGTGGCTTGACTGGTCCAAACAGATCAAGATGTAACAGCTCCAGTATCCTTGATGTTGAGTGAGCTGTTTTGCTTGTAAAGGATGATCTGGTTTGCTTTCCAGCTTGACAAGCATCACATATGTGATCTTTATCATACACTTGATCTGGTAGTCCTTCCACTAACCTTTCCTTGGCAATCCTGTTGATTGACTTGAAGTTTAGATGGCTTAATCTCCTATGCCATAACCAGCTGGTTTCTGATACAGTCTTAGTGACTAAGCAGGTCTCGATCTGGTTTGTCCACTGGACAATGTATTATCTATCCTGCAGTTTATCGGTAAGGAGTATTTCATCTCCTTCCTTATTCTTCACCAGACAGTTGTTAGTATAAAAAACAATCTGATTACCGTTAGCACAGAACTGACTTACAGAAAACAGATTATGACTAAGACCCTCAACATATGATACATTTGTGATGGTGGTCTTGCCAACTTTGATGTTTCCATACACTCTGGTGTATCCTTTTGAATTACATCCAAAAGTGACTTGTGGTCCTGGTTTCTCTATGTAATCTGATAGTAAGTTCTTGTCACATGTCATGTGTTTTGAACAACCACTATCTATTATCCAAATGGTTCCTCTTGCTACCTTACTCCTTCTTGCAGTTCTTTGATCCTGCAATTAATCAAACTTAGCTACCCTTTCAACGTTTGGGTGCTTGATTATTAGCAAATATTCCTTTTCGAATCCAAAACATTCTAGGGTTAGGAACAGAAATATAGCAGGTAATGATGTTCCCTTCATTGTCAACTTTAGATAGAGAGTGAATTTCAGATGGATGATATCTCTTTATTCCATCTTTCTTCAATCCTTTCTGAGTAGGTACTGTCCTGTTGACAATTTTTGTCCTGTTGACGTTTGCTTTTTGAAGGTGATCTGTTTCTGTGTAGTGAGCTGGTTGTCCCTTTGTTTTATGATACTGTCTGTTCTTCGCATCTTTTATTATCATCTTCTGGGGATAACCTTTCTTGTTTTTCAAGTCCTTCACTTGATCTGGCATTTTATTCCTTTCTATTAGAAAGCTTATGGTTGCCGAAGATTTTTCTAAGTGACCTGGATATCCTATTCTAGATGTGCCTTTTTGCTGCATGTTGATTAGCAGTTTGGCACGTTCATCACTTTTGTAAATCATTTCCTTGCCTTTCTTGATCTTCTCCTCAGCAACATTGTTTCTGGTAACCAGATCCTTAACTTTTGAATTAAGTGAGTGGATCTCACTGTCTTTTCTCTTGATCTGTTCTTCCAAATCATTCATTTTAGCAACAAATTGTGTGTTTGCTGTGCTTAGAGTCTGCTCAACTTTCTTTAATCTGTCATTCTCTTCAACAACTTCTCTAAACAATCTCTTGATGCTTGAGTAACTTCTGAACATCTCGTCTACTTCATCCCATGAGTATTCTGCTTGATCTTCACTTTCCTGTTCAAGATCGTTATTATTATTTGAGGAATTTGAGTAGCAAGAGTTTACCTCAACATCATCTAGACCGTTGTCCAATCCCATATAGCATTTATTCCAGCTTTCTTTGTCATCAGCTATGAAAGCTTCATCATTTTCTGATGAGCTATTTGAGAAATGACTCGAGCTGCTTGAGTTCTGTTCAGCTATTTAAGTTTTCGGTCTCTTTTGGCTCTTAGTTCTTCTCTTTGGCTTCTGGACAGATCAGGACAATCTGTTTTGAAGTGACCTTTTCTGCCACATTCAAAGCAAGTGTAATCTGTAGAGCTAGAGGTCTTTGTTGTTTTAGCAGTCTGCTTCTTGGATTCATTCTTGTCATCAGATCGATCATTGTCATGCTTCTTATAGAAGTTTTTCTTGTTATCTCTGTAGAAGCGTCTGTATTTCTTCGATCTGGTCTCCATTTTGTCCATTCTTTTGGCGATCATCGCAAACTCTTTTAACAGTTTGTCATATCCTTTCTCTTCATCTGGAGTAGCAGGCTCAGAAAGATCATCAGGTTTGCTCTTCGCTTTGAAGGCTACCTCTTTGTCCTTCTTCGAGCTGCTTTCTGCCTTTTTGGACAGATGATCTGATCCTCGTATTCTTTGAATGTCACACTCATGACCTTCAAGGTGATCAAACAAGGCTTCAGTGGATAGTTCATTAAATACTTGCACGAAGAGGTTGCATTGCAGCATAGATCTCCCAGCTTGGTGGAAGAGCTCTAAATACTTTCATGTTCTTCTCTCTTTGAGTATATTTGTTCTTTTTTAATGCAGATATCTCAAGGAGAATTCCAATGAATCTCATCTTCATCTGCTCTATTGTCTCGCTTGGTTTCATTTTCAATTTATCATATTTGTTGCAGGCAAGAGACAACTTGTTCTCAATCATTACTTCAGATCCTAGGGCTAGGTCTCTTAAGGCTTCCCACATCTCTTTGGCAATATCCAGATCTTGGATTTAAGCCAGATGTATGCCTTTGACCGTGCTGAAGACTATCCATTTGGCAAAGTCATCAAAATTTGCTTCTCCTTTCTTCAGAGGAGTATTTTCTGGGATCCTTTAGCACAGATTCTTTGACCACTCCTGTATCAGTGATACGAGTAGTTTCTTCTGTAATTGCCACTGGCCCTTCTTCGATTACTTTCCACATCAGGCAGTGATTGGCTTTAAGGCACATTTTGATTCTGAAGCTCCACTCTCTGTAACCTTGGATGGAGAATTCTTCGCATGCCCTGATAACAGATGATTCCATAGCAGATAGAATGCACGTGAATGAAAAAGGTCTTCCTAGATCTATTCAAGTTGACCACGCAGGTTTTATCCCTGTGAAACAAAACAATGGTCGTTTGAACCACTGCTCTGATACCACTTGTTGGTCCCGAAAGAGCAAGGTTTAGTGTATGGGGGGGGGGGGAATACACCAAATACAAACTTTTCAGTTTACTTGACAAGTTATGTGAGAGTTCAAGCTATTCTGTATAACAAATTGCCCAAAGATGACTAGACAGATCGATATGCAGATCGATAACAGTTTTAGTCCAAACAGATTACTCTCTTAGTGATAACACTTAGCTAATAATAAGAGTGAACTTATTACTTTCTGAGTGTTTAGTGAGTGCGGAATAATGGTGGATTAGTGATTGCTCTTGTTTAGAAAACCTTAGGAATTATCCAGATTGTTAAGGAGATTGATTGAGATGCAGATCGAATGCTAGTGTGGAAGATTTGAGTAATAAACAACAGAGATGAAATATGCAGGAATGTAAAGCACACAGTTGTTTAACGTGGTTCAGGAAGTCCCTACGTCCACGATCTGGTCAAAACTAGACCAGATTATCCACTGCTAGGATACTCTGCTTCTTTATACTCGTGGAGAGCGAGTCACAAGTATCAATCAAAACTAGAAAGATACTTATGCACGAATTAAGGGCCGTGTCCCTTTACAACAGATTACCTCTACGTTACCACTAGAAAACTACTAGCTAGCAGGGTGATCTCCTTTCTCTCGATAAGACAGACTTGAATCGAGGTAGTTGGTGTGATGTAGAATCACAGAGTGTTGAAGCTCTACTTCTGGATAGCAGATTGATTGCTTGAAAGTATGACAACAGTATGGCTCGCGTGTGTTCTCTCTCTTTTCTCTAGATCTCTAACTTCAACTATATAGGCATTGAGTTTTGAAGTTCTAGCCGTTGTTGATTGGTGTGAGATATATGGTATATTGCCAATCAATGATTTCCATCATATCTGTTCTTGCCATATAGGAAGGTTGACTCAATCTTTAAGTTTATGGAAAGCAGATTGCTAACGGTCTCTTTCCTTCTATATATTAACCGAAGATCTTCTTTCCAATCCCAGTTGGATGGATTTTAATCTTGGCGTGGCAAGAGTATATGATGTGTAGGATGATGTCAGTTGGTGGATTGATGACTCAATCGTTCTGGTTCCTCGCTGTAGGCATCGATCTGGTCGCTGTCTGTTACAGCAGATCAATTCCTTTTTGGCGTGAAAACTTGACTTTCATCCTAAAATTGAGATTGACTTCTATAGGAATATTTCCTTTACATTTCAAGTCATCTCCTAATCTGTTCTATAACAAGATTCACTTTATCTCTAGTGATCTGTTTTTACACGTAGATCAGTTTAAGCTCTAAAACAGCTAAGTGTGTTTCGAAAGACCATCATCAAAACTAACTATCTTAGGGTTCCCAACACATGGCATTGTACACTGTCGAGTTTAGAGGAGCTGTATTTGAACACTTCGTTTTGAGAGTTGTTCCTAACAAGGGGTCTTCTCTGATTGTTGTCGTTCTTTGGGGGATCATAGTACTCCAGACGTGGTACATCTCTCCTTTGGGCTTTTCTTTAGTCTTGTCACGATTGAATCCTCTCACCATACAATTGAACTTCCTGGTGATCATGGCAACATCATCTGCATCACGGATTTCTTCCACTTCTTCAGATTCACTAGAGTCCATTTGTTCCAATAACTTGCTGCATGACGGTGATGAATTTGAACCTGCAGTGAGAGCCATTGTTTTCTTCTTAGGGAAGGTCCCTCTTGCCTCGTTATTCATCTCATAGGTTTTGAAAGAATTCATGAGGACTGTGAACTCCAGGGCGTTCACACCTTGTACTGTTTCAATGGTTGTTACCTTCATATCAAACCTAGGTGGCAACGTTCGAAGTGCTTTGGAGACAAGAACCTTGTTGCTCAGTGGGTCTCCTAGGTCTTGACACTCATTAGCGATGTCGAGAATCCTTTTCATGTAGCTAGAGATATCTTCATCTTCCTCCATCTTCATATCCTCAAATTGAGAGGCGAGAATACGTAGTCGAGACTGCTTGACGCTCTTGTCACCTTCATAGTGCCTTTGGAGAATATCCCAATCATCTTTTGCACACACACAGTTCTTGATTAACTTGAACATGTTTGTGTCGACTGCTGAGATGATTGCATTTAGTGCTCGATCATCAAGAGTGGCAGCTTCAATTTGATCACGTGACCAGGCGGTTTGTGGTATTGGTACACAATCACCGTCTGCATTAGTTTGCTTTGGTGGTGACCACCCATTTTCCACAGATATCCATGCTCTTCTGTCTAGAGACTTGATGTAAGAGCAGGTACGTGACTTCCAGTAAGAGTAATTCGAGCCATCCAAGATTGGAGGTCGAAATGCTCCAGTGCTGTTTGGATCCATCGTCGTGTTAGAGTTGTGATACAGTCAGGACCACACTCAGTGTGTCGAGTGATGGCTCTGATACCACTTAAAAGTGTATCAACTACTCTAAGTCAAAATATGCGGAAGCTAAAGTAGAAGACACAAGATAATTTTTGCATATGTTGTGTTAACGAACAACCTACACGGCAGCCTTACGGCCAAAAAGAATAATCAAAAATAAGTGTTGTGCTATTACAATGTTTAGCACCACAACAACACCAACACTCTTACTAAAACACTAAACGTATGCTCTTAAGGATTAAAAAGCATACACACTCAACTACGAATTTAAACTGAAACTAGTATTTATAGATAGACTCCATGGGCTTGGGTTGCAGAATCTTGTATTTGCTGGCCCATGTGTTCCACAATTCTCGCTGTCTGTTATGCTCCGCAACGTGCCTGGAATTGTGGAACAGACTTAGTGGTTAGTTGTTGACTCCTTGAATTGTGGAACAGAAAGTCTCCACTCGGCACTTAGGGTTTCAACTGCCAAGACTTGGTCTTCCCCACCAGTCTTCATGAATCTACTCAGCACGCCAAGTCATCACGATTCCACATGGCAGTCGAGCTAAAACACCATTGTTATGTTGCGCCAGATGTTTAAGTCAACATATCTGTAAAGAACACAAAAACACACAACTATTAGGTTGCTGTCCAAACCAACATCAAAACAAAAATACCTAACTCTATGCAATTGCAGCTTCAATGGTCTCCTGCTGTTTGACCAGAAGATCAGCTACCAGTGTGGTCGCCTTCTGTGCTTGCTCTTTTACGTCTTCTAGGCGGATAGTAAGTTTTGCTTGGTCTGCTTCGTTGGCCATTCTGTCATCATCAATCTTTTTGTCAAGCTCCTTCTGGACTGTTCTGAGCTTTCTTCTGATGTCAAGATCCATATCGTTGACATAGTCTTTTTGGTGTTGGTTGAAGTCAGAAAGTATCTGGGTGGCCTTCTCCTGCAGAATGTTGCATGTGTCCGTCATGTGATCTTCAACCCGAAGAGTGATCAGGTTGTCGATCTGATAATTGTTGAAGGTTTTGGTTTCTTTCTCCAACAGCTCCTCCATTTTATAGAAATTGACATTCTTTTTCAGCTTCTGTGCGACCCCAGGAGTGTATAACTCATTGCTCGGCTCTCCATCAATGGTCTGCCCTACTGGGATATCATCAACTGGGTCAAGGTTGATGATAGGGATTTTCTTTGAGGGCTTCTTGGGCTTCTCTGCTGCCTGTTCTGGTGGTGGTTGTTGTTGTTCTGGTTGAGCAGGTTCTTCCATCTGGACATCTTGTTCTGTTGTTTCATCTGGTACACTTAAAAAGAAATCCATTTTATTGGAATAAAATTATTTCAAATCGATCTTCAGAAGGCTTGCCTCATGCTTCATGAGCGCAAGGATGAGTTGTGGGTATTCTGTTCTGACTACGCTGACGGTACTGGCTTGGAGTAGGTTGAGTAAGGTCGCCTCTTCCTTCTTCAGTTCCTCTATCGTTCTGATCTGGAGCACCGCATCGAATATGTAATACTCGCTGTCCTTGACCAGCAAGTAGAATTTCACGCGCTGGGCTGATCCCAGACTCTCTGGAAGAAGGTGAATACCAGGGAATTCTTGTAGTACAGAGTGATCTGCTTCACTCTCCAACAAGTTAATAACGCCCTCTGCCTGGCGTTTATTCTCATATTCCTCATCAGTTGATTCTGCCTCTTCCTCCTCCTCACTTATTTTCTGCATTTTGTTCGGTGAGGGAATGGGTGTTCTGGCTAGAGAAAAATCCTTCTCTTGGTTCGGATTGTAGCTGTTTTATGGTTCCACAAAGAATGGTTCTTTCTGTGGAGCCTCTGTGGGTGCTATCGCAGCTTGTGAAACCTCATCACCTTGTTCTGGTAGAGGGTGTTCTGTTTCTGCTTCTGGTGGTGATTCTTGAACTTTCCTCAGTCTACGCCTCTTCTGCTTAGGCTGCGAGGCAGAAGTTTCTGTATCAATAGAACTTCCCCTTTTGACTGTAGATTTATGTGCTGCTTTCTCTTTCACAACTTTCTCCTTGGTTGCTTTTCCCTTCTGTTTTTCAACACCTTTGGTAGGTGGAATCAATGTAGGATTAGAGCTTCCCATCTCCAGAAGTGCTGCGTGATGCACTTCATCAGTAGTTTGTTGAAGAGTGCTGGAGTCAATCCCATGGACATCTCAATCTGATGCTAATCCTTGGGAATGGTAAGACTTGCGTTGAACTCAACAACATTCTCCCAGACCTGCTGCTTGAAGAATCTTTCCACCATTAGACTGATTTTGGTGGAGTGACACAAATTCCTCCTAACTTCCACTGAAACTCCTCTTCCTCAGCTGTCTTTGGTATAGGTGACCAACTTGGCTTCTTTAGCCATTAGGTCAAATAGAATTCAGCTTCAGTTGACTCTAAGATTGAGTACAACAGCCGTGAGAATTCTGAATTTCTCCGGAGTCACCTGGTCATAAGATCCGCTGTGGTTGAGAAAGATTCTCTGGACCAGTTCAAACATGAGCTTGAACCCAGGTTGCAGAAAAGATCGATGAAACAACCTCCCAGTGTACGTGATTGGTATCACCATCATCATCTCCACAGTAGTTTGGAGTTGTTCAGAGGTGATCTCGTCCAATGTCAGTCCCTCATCCTTCAACCGGTATGCCTAGTTGATCATTGCTATGACGTTGTAAGTTGTTTTGTTGGTCCTGTCCCCTATGGGCATCAACACGTTGGCTTCATTGTCATTCTTGTCACTTTGCCATGTCAGGTAGAAGGTTGCTACTTGTTTTGCCAGAAACATGTTTGGATGTGAAGTAACAATGTTGCAAAATTCTTTGCAGCGAGTAATCATGGAAAAAATTTCTTCGAGTTTGCGAAACCCGTGAGTATCATGGACTGCATAAGGTTCACGTGACAGAAATTTCTGAACCTCAGCCACGTGTTGGAGAAACAAAGAGGTTTGTGGTGCCATGATCAAACACAAAAATTTCGAGAGAGATTGCAGAGATTTGAAACTGAAAATTTCTTAAGTGCTTAAGAATGCTAGTGCTCAGTGTGATTAAAGTGAAGGTGAATAGTTTAGTGTAAGAATAACGCATATATATAAGAAAATAATCAACGACACAGATGAAAGGAATAAAAATTGGAGGGTTGGATGAAAGTCTCCCTTTTTAGGTTTTCCCGCTTCAGCCTTTTGTTTGCCGCCTTTCCTTGCGTTTGATGAACGCGCTAGATCCTAGGGTTGTAGGCAAGAGTGAGTGAATCTTCCTATCTACTGCAACTTTCCTTATCTCTTTTCTTGCAGATATTTTCTCGATCACAGTTTCCAAAGGTGTGCTAATCATCACGATTATAGAAGATTTAGCAAATCTAGGTTAGAAAATAACCTTACATTCTGTAATTTAGGAGATTAATTATGGACAGTGACGTCTTTTATCCAGGACATTTTAATCTTCCCAAAAGTTCCCGCTTGACTCAGTGATTATTTAAAATAATTTCCACGCGGCATTTCCTCAATCTGGGCAAGTTTTGACATGTGAAATCTTTATTTCCTTCTGGTCTGTCGTTCTGGTTACTTTCTAGTTAGTCATTCTGGTGACGTTCTGGTTTATCATTTTGGTATTGTCCTTCTGTTAGACAATCTGCATCGTTCTGCTAGACTTTCTGGTGTCATCAATCTGGTATTGTTTTCATTCTATCATCCAGATTTAATAGTCCAAGCTTTCCACATAACATCTTGAATCTTTCTTCTGGTAGAGTTTTAGTCAAAATTTCAGCTCGTTGCATATCTGTGTGAATCTTCTCGATTTGGATATGTTTTCTCTCCACATGATCTCTAATAAAATGATGTCTCACATCAACATGTTTGCACCTTGTATGGAGTACTAGATTCTGTATTATTGTTATTGCACTTGAACTGTCACATAATATAAGTATCTCTTTTACTTCGATCTCGTAATCTCTTAGTTGCTGTTTCAACCACAATATTTGTGCACAATAGCTTCCAGCAGCCATGTATTCAGTTTTTGTTGTTGATGTGGCAACGGATGTTTGTTTCTTTGAGAACCAAGATATCAGCTTGTTTCCAAGAAACTGACATGTACCAGAAGTAGACTTTCTGTCCAATTTGCATCCTGCATAATCTGAATCAGAATAGCCTGTTAAATCAAGGTTGTCGTCGCATGGATACCAGAGTCCAATATGAACTGTTCCTTTAAGATATCTAAGAATCTTTTTGACAGCTTCCATATGTGATTCTTTGGGATTTGCCTGGTATCTGGCACATACTCCAACTGCAAATGTAATATCTGGTCGACTTGCAGTGAGATACAGCAGCAAGCCAATAATGCCTCTATATTGGGTTATATTTGCTGATTTGCCTTCTGGATCAGGGTCTATCTTCCCGTTGGTCTGCATTGGAATTTTGACTGGTTTACTGTCTTTGACTCCAAATTTAGTGACCAGATCGTTAATGTACTTTGCTTGATTCACAAAGATACCATCTGGTAACTTCTTCACCTGCAAACCTAGAAAGAAATTCATCTCGCCCATCATAGACATTTGATATTTATTTTTCATTAGTTCAGCAAATTTGTTACTGTAATACCTCGTTCCAAAATTCGAAAGAACTATTGGGCTTTATTATAAATATAATATCATATCCATAAGAATTTTAAAAAAACTCCGTTGTTGAGTTTTAATTGAGATAAATATTTCTCAAGATTTACGAAATTTATAACATGCTCGAATTTAAGTTGAATTATATGTATTATGGAACCAATCCCAACTCTTTATCATCTTTAACTAATAATACATATTATATTTCACAACAAAAATATCCTATCATACAAAGAAATAAAAGTTGTCATCCACACTTTGGACTTCACCGTGTAGAGACCCTCACCATACCATCTTTACCAACTTCAAGCTCTTTCCATGCTTTACCCAACAAAAGTCAAAAAGAATTCCCACAGCACCATGCTGTCAATACCAACATCACACCTTCAGCTTAAAACTAATACATGAAACCTCACCCAATATTCACCATCACTACTTCACAAATTCATACATGTGAAAGAGAGCAAAAACGCAGAGAGGAAAAGAAACAGAGAAGCAACCATCATCTTTCATTTCAATCTTCAAGATGATATCGTGTGACGACGCAACGAAGTAGTGACTACACTGTGTCGACTTCAGAGGTGCTTCTAGCTCGCTGGAGATGAGAATTACTAAGACGCCTTCACCGAACGTCGTTGGGCAGTGGCGCGGGCATATGTGGCAGCTTGTTGAGGGGTGGTTAACGGCAGAGCAACGGCAGTGGATGGCCGTTTGTTTGCAGCCATGAGACTCGACCGAGAGAGGGAACCAAGTAGAGAGAAGAGAGTAGGAGAGATAGACTTCATGCTTTTGGAAGGCACGACGGTGGCGAGTTCCACCGGGCGGCGCCGACAACGAGAGGTGGTGGCCGGTTTCGCTCACAGCCGCCAGCGCGGCGTCTGCATCATAAGACGGCTAGTGGAGCTTTTCATGTACAAGACAAACCCGTTAGGGTGATGACCCTCGTCAACCAAGACTCCATTCTTCAACTGATTCTATTCAATTCTTTCCATAGCCATAACAAGAAAAAGTTTGGTTCGGGACTTTTCAGAACGTCTGGAGCCGTTCGGGGCTATTCGAGGCTATTCGAGGTCTGTCCGGGGTGGTTCGGGACATATTCGAGGTTGTTCGGAGGTTGGTTCTGCTGGGACTAGAGCTGGAATGGTTCGTTCATTAAATTAAATGGTATGAAACTATTTTTAAATTTTTGAAACTAAAACTAGAAGAAGTTAGGGTGATTCTCCAACTTGAATCGATTGAATCGGAGTTTTCTATGATTTATGATGAATTTTCAAAGTTTGCTACGCAGAGACAACTCTGTGACTGTTTCAGGAACCCAAGTTTGACGATTCATATCTCCCTGATAACTCTGTGACAATATTACAAGGTTTCTATAATGATATAGCTCATCTCCATATGATCTATGAATTGAAAGTTAGGAGCCTTCAAAGTTCATGAAAAACCACCTAAAATCTGTCAATTTCCAGAAATTTATCCAACACTTTAAGTAGCCAACTTTGGGAGGTCATATCTCCCAACCCTTTTATCCAATGAATCTGATTTTCTATATGTATGTAGTAGGGATGCACATTAGTTTATAACATGTTTCGGTTTCAGTTAAAACCCTTTATATTGATAGTTATGATCGAGCACATGTGGTTAATTAGTCATGTTATTTATATAAAGTATAGTTTTAAATTTTATTTATTTATTTATTATTTTTGGAATAAAATTTTAGGTATAAAAGTTTTATTCAAAATCTAAAAATAAGAAAAGGTTGGCCGTGTTTTGGGCTACCTATCGGGCCAAGTCGACTAAATTATTCTATGGGTCGGGCCATATAAATTTTAGTTGGACTGAATTAAAGTTGTGGACTGTGTGTAATATTTATTTTGGATTAGATCCAATAATTGATAATGAACTACAATTTGATAATTAATTAAGGCTTCGTCCTAATTTTTTTTGTACTTGATATATTTAATTAATTAGAATTAATTATTATTTAGATTATTTACATCTTATTTATTAATGATTAACTACGATTAATTAATTAATAATTATGATACTTAATTAATTTAGTCAATCTAAATTAATTTGAGACGAGACATGAACATTTTCTCAGGATATCAAATTATGAGAATATCCCAATAATTTCCGATTCTCATGTCGGATTTAATTGTCTCAATTACATTAATTGCAAGAAATCAATTAATTAGTTATCGAATTAGTAAATATTTAATTCCCTTGAACGAAGTTTCAAAAACCTAAAGCTTCGTTTTGATTTAGTAGAGTGAATATTAAAACATAGACCCTACAAATTAAATTTGATCATTTCGTCTTGAGGCAATAAACGTTATCAGCAAACGACTCTAAATGTGAAACGTTACTTGAAGGTTTATCAAGAGAGTGACAACCAAGAAACCAGAAGGAGTATAAGGTTTGCTATCTAGCACGGGATTCCAGGTGGGTTTACTATACAACCTATACTTTTGCTGTAATAAAGCATGTTCAAATAAAATGTGAATTGATTGTCATGCATAAAATTCTTTGTGTTTTATGTGCGATTCCTATCTGTGTTGAGCCATGTCTGCAAACTGGTCAATTTGTGAATAACGATCGGATCTTGAGTCATGTGTTGGTCAAGGTTAGTGTACACATGGGGAGTGTGATCGTGAGTCATTACAGACCGGTCCACATAGGACTGTGTGTCAGTATTGACCGATCCGGTGGCACCCATTGGTCAACATCTGGGGGAGTGGAACCATTGCTCACCAGTGTTGTTACCATTTTTAACGTCTGGGGAAGCAGTAACTTTGCTCACAACGTTGTTATTATTGATTATGTCTGGGGGAGCGGGAACATTGCTCACCAGCATCGGGTACAGATATGGATAGCACAGGTGAAAAGTGGATGATCATCCCAATTGTTTTAGGAAAATAAAATGAATATTTGGTATTCACAAGTTATTTCAAGTTCCTGTGTTATACTATTGAATGCATGACAATTAATATTTATTTTCGGCATAACCCACAGAGTACATCAAGTACTCAGCCCTGCTTGTATTTCCAAACACTTGCAGGTTGAGCGATAGGTTGGTGGTGGTGGTGCTGAGTGAAGATTTCTTATATGCTAAGTATTCAGAGATAATGCATATCTTCATATATGTGTTAAATTTTCACCATTCCGCTGCATTTCTTTGTCCTTTGTTGATTTTGGCTATCTGGTCTGCCTTCCAAAAATTTGAACCTTCGAATCGTACTTTAGTACATTATTACAGTTCTTTATCATTTTGAACCTCTCTTGAATGTTATTAACTCCTTTTATGATTGAGCTATTGGGCTACAAAGTTTCCTTCGAATCTATGATATTATACATTGGTTCAATATTACTCCTTAGTTACCATTGTTTTTCATAGCATTTCCATTTCTTTCCTGGTTTTTCATCAAATCCCAATCACGCTCTGATTGATCCGTCCTTTGGAAAATGGGGTTGTGACAGTTACATAAGTAAGCAGATTGTGACCCAAAAATGATATCATCAACATATATCTGGACTAAAAGGATATCTTCTTTGACTTTAATGACGAACAGTGTTTTGTCAACAGAACCTCTTCTAAATCCTGATTCCAGCAGGAATGTTGACAACGTTTCATACCACTCTCTGGGTGCTTGTTTCAATCCATACACAGCTTTAGCTAATCTGTATACTTTCTGTTCTGGATTTCCTTCTTCAAAACCAGGTGGTTGCTCAACATATACTTCTTCTTCAAATATACCATTTAGGAATGCACTTTTAACATCCATCTGGTACACTTTGAATCTTTTGTATGCTGCATATGCTAGGAATAGTCTGATTGCTTCCAATCTGGAAACTGGTGCAAAAGTCTCATCAAAATCAATACCTTCTTGTTGACTATATCCTTTTGCAACTAGTCTGGCTTTGTTTCTGACTACTTCACCGTTCTCATCTCGTTTATTCTTGAATACCCATTTGACACCTATCACTCCCTGATGTTCTGGTCTGTCTACTATATACTAAACTTGGTTTCTCTTAAACTCATTGAGTTCTTCTTGCATAGCAGTAACCCAGTCTGCATCTTTAAGTGCTTCGAAAACATCATATGGTTCAACACGTGATAGATAGCAACTGAGTAGTGCGCTTTCTCCATGAATTCTTCTGGTTCTCACTCGATCTGATGGGTTCCCAACAATCTGTTCAGGAGGATGATTGTCTTGTATCCATGTCCTTCTGCTGGACATCTCTTCTTCTGATATCTCAGACTCAGCTTCATTGGTTGGGTCCTCAAATTTTGGGTGTGATGTTGAAGATACTTGAAAGGGATTTTCAACTTCTGGTTCTTCAATTTCTTGATTATTATTCCAACCATTTGTGTCTCTGGATTCTTCTGGTTGGTCTTGAGTCTGCTCAACATTCTCTCCTTCTTCTGGCTGGTTATCCTCTGGTTGAGTCATCGATCTGTCTAGATCCAGAATAATATGTTATGTTCCCCCTTGCTGTGAGCTTGTTGCATCAGCATTAGGTAGAGCATCAACTTCACACTCTTCTGCTGTATTCCAGATTAGAATATCTTCTAATAATATTCCTTCTGTTCTCTTGTCATCGCTCTGGTTTTGAGTATGTTCATCACCTGTCTCTCTGTAATTGACAAAGGTTTCATCAAAAACAATATGAGGTGTGACTTCCACAATATGAGTCCACTTGTTGAAAACTCTATAAGCTTTACTAACGTCATAATATCCTAAGAATATTCCTGGGTCAGCTTTACTATCAAAGGTTTTCAGCTGCGATTTCCCGTTATTATGAATGTAACACAAGTAACCAAAGGTACGGAAGTATTGTATCCTAGGTTTTCTGTTGTTCCAAACTTCGTATGGTGTCTTGCCATGTCTGAGAGTGACCACCGATCTGTTCTGTGTATAGCAGGCCGTATAGATGGCTTCTGCCCAAAATTTCTTTGGTAATCTGGTTGCATTGAGCATGGTGCGAGCTGCTTATTTTAATGATCTGTTCCTTCTTTCAACTACTCCATTCTGTTGAGGTGTTCTTGCTGCAGACATCTGATGTGTGATTCCCATCTGGTTGCAATAGTCCTCAATCTTCTAGTTTAGGAATTCTGTTCCACGATCTGTTCTGATGGTTGTAACAGAAGCTTCCTTTTTCTTGGTGATTTTGTTGAGGAAATTTGGCAGCTTTTCCAATGTCTCTTTCTTCTTATAGAAGAAGATTACCCATGTGAATCTTGAATAATCATCAATGATGACCAGAGTGTACTTTCTGCCATTTATTCTTAGTGGCTTGACTGGACCAAATAAGTCTAAATGAAGTAACTCTAAAATTCTGGTAGAGGACTGAACTGATTTGCTAGTAAATGATGATCTGGTTTGTTTCCCAGCTTGACATGCTTCGCATATGTGGTTCTTGTCATATTCTTGATCTGGTAATCCTTCGACTAGTTTCTCTCTTGTAATCTTATTGATTGTCTTGAAATTGAGATGACTTAGTCGTTTATGCCATAGCCAACTTGTTTCTGATACTGTCTTAGTGACCAGACATGTCTCAATCGGGTTGTTCCACAGCATAATATATAATTTGTCCTGCAATTTTTCGGTAAGAAGAGTCTTATCTCCTTCCTTGCTTTTCACAAAACAGTTGTTAGTATCAAAAATAATCTGATTTCCATTAGCACAAAATTGGCTAACTCAGAACAGATTGTGACTAAGACCCTCAACATATGATACATTTGAGATGTTGGTCTTGCCAATAGTTATATTACCATAACCTCTGGTGTAGCCTTTTGAATTACATCCAAAGGTTACCTGTGGTCCTTCTCGTTCAACATATTCTGATAGGGCGTTCTTATCACAGGTCATGTGTTTTGAACATCCACTATCAATAATCCAGCCTGTTCCCTTTGCTACTTTATTCCTTCTTGCAATTCTTCGATCCTGCAATTAATAGATTTTAGCTACCCTTTTAACAAGTGGGTGCTTGGTTAGTAGCAAATGTTCCCTTGGGGATCCAGATAAACTTAGTATCAGGAACACATATATAGCATGTGATTCTTCTTCCAATATCATCTATTCTGGTTATGGCTTTGTAGATATGAGGATGATTTCTCTCAATGTTGTCCCAATTTATCTTCTGTTTGTTGGTTGAGGAAATCTTGAAAGGTGTCTTCTGCTTCTGTCTTTTGTCTGTTTCTCATATTGAGCAGATTGACCTTTCTTCTGATAGTATCTGTTGTTCCCTGTTTCCTTCATCATCAACTTCTGAGGTTGATCTTTCTTGTTCTTGAGATCCTTAATTTGATCTGGTATATTCTTCCTTTCAGCAACAAACTGAGTCTTGCTGGAATTTCCGTTGTATCCTAGACCAGCTCTCCCCTTCTGTTGCATGTCAATGATCATTTCAGCTTGTTCTTGACTCTTGTTGATTTTGCTCATATTCTCCATGTTTTTCTTCAATTTCTCTTCTACTGCATCTTTACTGTGGATTACATCTTTCACCTTTGAGTTGAGTGAATATATCTCTGCATCTTTTGTCTTGATCTGCTCTCCAAGACCATTTATTTGTGCAGAAAACTTGGTGTTTGCTTCACTTAAGAACTTCACAGTGTCATTCAACTTATCATTTTCCTTTATGACTTCAGAAAACAGCTTCTTTATGCTGGTGTAGCTTTTGAACATCTCATTTATTTCATCCCATGTTACTTCTGGTTCATCTTCATTTCCTGAATCATACATAGGTTTATTTGAAGATAGAGAGACATGAGAGTTTACCTCATTCTAGTCTAGTCCATTATCTGGACCCATGTAGCACTCATCCCATTCTTCATTTGTTTCTCCTGCATAGAATGCTTCATCATCTTCTGATGAACTATCTGTTAGATAGCTCGAACTACTAGAGTCTTCTTCTGCTAACATAGCCTTGCGTTGAGCTCTGATTTTGCGATCTCTTTTGGCTCGTAGCTCTTCTCCTTGACTTTTAGATAAGTCTGGACAATCTGTTTTGAAGTGACCTGATCTCCCACAACCATAACAAGTGTAGTCATTAGGGTTAGTAGTTTTACCATTACTTCTACTTTCTGCTTTGTCATCAGATCGTTCTGCATCTTTGTTCTTCTGGTATCTACTTTGGTTGTCTTTGTAGAACTTTCGATACTTTCTCGATCTGATTTCCATCTTGTCCATTCTCTTGGCAATCATGGAAAATCCTTTGAGTAGTTTGTCATATCCTCTTTCTTCTGATGTGGCAGATGGTTCTAATTCTTCTGTTTTGCACTTCGCTTTGAAGGCAATCTCTTTCTCTTTCTTTGAGTTGTTCTCGTCCTTCTTGCTGGAGGAATGATCTGGTCCATGGATCCTTCTGATGTCACATTCATGAACAGCCAGATGATCAAATAGAGCTTCCACGGACAGATCGTTGAAGTCAGCACGTAGTGGTTGCATTGCTGAATAAATCTCCCAGCCTTGTGGTAGTGCTCTAAGAATCTTGAGATTCTTCTCTCTCTGTGTGTACTTGTTCTTATTGAAGGCAGAAACTTCAAGTAACACTTCAATGAACCTGTTCTTCATCTGCTTAATGGTTTCTCCAGGTTTCATCTTGAATTCATCAAACTTGTTGCATGCCAGAGACAACTTGTTCTCGATCATTGCTTCAGAACCTAGACTTAGTTCTCTCAAGGCTTCCCACATCTCTTTAGTTGTATCAAGATCTTGGATCTTAGCCAGATAGACTCCTTTTACAGTACTGGAAATAACTCCTTTGGAAAAATCATCAAGATTTGCTTCTCTTCTTTCTTCAGATGTGTACTTTCTGGGATCCTTTAGCACGTCCTCCTTGACCACTCCAGTTTCAGTGATACGGGTTGTTTCTTCAGAAATTACTAATGGCCCTTCTTTGATCACTTTCCACATCAAGCAGTGATGAGCTTTGAGGCACATCTTGATTCTGAAACTCCATTCTCTATAACCTTGGATGGAGAATTCTTCACATGCCCTGATAACAGATGATTCCATAATGACAGATAGGATGCAGATGAATGAAAAGAGGTTTTCTAGATCTATTCAAGTTGACCACGCAGGTTTCACCCTTGTGAAAACAGAAACAATGGTCTGATGAACCACCGCTATGGGGGGGGGGGGGGAATACATCAAGTACAAACTTTTCAGTTTACTTGACTAATTTGAATAGGAGAGATTTAAGCATTCTGTATTACAAATTGCTCGAAGTGCCAAACCAGATCAACTATCTAATCGATCTTGTTCTGTCCAAACAGAATCTCTCAAGTGAGTAACACAAAGCAGAGAGCAAGAGTAATCTTATTCTCTAACAGAGTGTTGTGTGCGGAATAATGGTGGACTTAGTCGGTGCTCTTGTTTAGAAAACCTTTTGAAAACTTAACCAAATATTTAGCATATTGATTAAGAATGCAATTTGAATGAGAATGTATATTAGTGAATAAAACAACAGGAATATAAAATGCAGAAAGTAAATAACACAGTTATTTTACGTGGTTCGGGAAACCCCCTACGTCCACGGTCTATTCCAAACTGGATTAGATATCCACTACTAGGATACTCTTCTTATTTATACTCGCTGAGAACGAGCCATGAGTTTCAAACACAATCTGGTTGAAACTTATGAACGAATAAGGGTCGTGTCCCTTTACAACTTATAGAAAATTACAGTAAACTGGATCTCTTCACGTTAATCCACTAGAAAACTACTAGCTAGCAAAGATCTCCTTCTTTCTTTCTCGATAAGACAGACTTGAATCGAGGTGTGATTACGATCACGAACGGTTCGAAACACGATCTGGTAGAAATCTTCTCTCAGTAGATGTTTCGATGGTTTAGATGATTTCTGGGCAGAGTAGCTTGTAGATGATAGATGATCTTATGAGTATTGCATGCGTATATACTGCCAGTCTTTGTTCCGAGCTTTTATAGGTGTAGAATTTTAAAATTCTAACCGTTGAGCTTGATTGGTTTGGAGTAAATGTGATTTCACCAATCAACGATAGTGAATCCCTAATTTATCTCCTCTTCCCTTCTAATGAGGTTGACAGAATCTTCTAAAAATGGCAAGCAGATCGTTTGACAGATATTGCTTTCCTTTTTTCTTGTCTTGATTGATTCTCTTCCTTCTATGGTACGAAAAGCGTAGTTTAGACTTTGAGATTCACAGACACTTAGTCGATATTATCTGATTTCAGCATTTGAGTGTTGATCTGGTTGTAGTCATTCTGGTCGAAGTCGATCTGGTCAAGGTCGATCTGGTCGAGTACAAATTGATATCGATCTGGTCATAGTTGATCTGGTTGAACCCAGGTTAACATTAATCTGGTCTTGCACGATCTGGTTCAACTTTCTGTTTGAGAGTTGATCTAGTTCAACTTTTTGGTTGAGAGTTCATCTGGTTCAACTTTCTGGTTGAGAGTTTCTGGTTGAGACTCTCTGGTTCAACTTTCTGTCTGAGTTGATCTGCTTCAACTTTCTGGTTGAGGCTCTCTGGTTCAACTTTCTGTTTGAGACTCTCTGGTTCAACTTTCTGTTTGAGACTCTCTAATTCAATTTTCTGTCTGAGTTGATCTGGTTCAACTTTCTGGTTGAGGCTCTCTGGTTCAACTTTCTGTTTGAGTTGATCTGGTTCAACACTTTCTGGTTGAGAACAGAGGATAGTTTTGTTGAATCTTTTCTGCCTGCTTCTGTCTGTTAAACATTCTGGTCCTTCTGACTGACTAAAAACAGAATGATTTTTATAGGATGAAATACTAAGTGTGTTTTCGAGAGGACATCATCAAAACTTAAATTAGTTTATGGGGTTCCCAACACACGTACTTCACGTTATGCTCTCATGCTGACTGTTGTTGCGTCCAGGGCTTGTTGGTCCCGAAAGAGCAAGGTTTGGTGTATGGGGGGGGAATACACCAAATACAAACTTTTCAGTTTACTTGACAGGTTGTACGAGAGTTCAAGCTATTCTGTATAAGAAATTGCTCGATAGATGACTAGACAGATCGATGCGCAGATCGATAGCTGTTTTAGTCCAAACAGATTACTCTCTTGTTGGATCGGGAGCGCCCATCAGAATTGACGTACTGGCCCAACACACCAACACTTTCTTTCCCAGCCTGCTTTGTCCTCACTAACAGGTTGACCCAGGACACTTCCCAGTAGGTCACCCATCATAGTATTGCTCCAAGCCAAGCAAGCTTAACCTTGGAGTTTCTACTAAGGGGTCACCTGAAAAGATGATGCACCATGTTGGTATGAGTAGTATTAATCAATTCATTTAACCTCTCGTCAACAATGGTAGTGCATGCCCTCTTCGACTGAGGCAGGCCGCACTCCCATAAGTTCTCTCGGGTACGATACACGGAGGACCCCCCCTCCGGGAGGTGCTGGAGTCCACTTCCCAACAATCCCCCCCTCAGCACCATCCCGGTACTCTGGAGGATGCATCGGACCTTGAGAGCATATGCTGGCGCTCCTTCGAACCCGGGCCACGGGGCTACCTATGACACCCAGAGGACCGTCAATCTCGCACCTCGGATTACGGCCGTGAATCGTCATAACCCCTAGAGTTGTTGTGCCCAACAACCCCTCCCCTCAGGCACTCCCTGCCTAGGGATGGCACCGCCGGATTCGATTCTTCACATCCGAAGCCCCGGCTCTGATACCAATTGTTGGATCGGGAGCGCCCATCAGAATTGACGTACTGGCCCCACACACCAACACTTTCTTTCCCAGCCTGCTTTGTCCTCACTAACAGGTTGACCCAGGACACTTCCCAGTAGGTCACCCATCATAGTATTGCTCCAAGCCAAGCACGCTTCACCTTGGAGTTTCTACTAAGGGGTCACCTGAAAAGATGATGCACCATGTTGGTATGAGTAGTACTAATCAATTCATTTAACCTCTCGTGAACAATGGTAGTGCAGGCCCTTTTCGACTGAGGCAGGCCGCACTCCCATAAGTTCTCTCGGGTACGATACATGGACGACCCCCCCTCCAGGAGGTGCTGGAGTCCACTTCCCAACATCTCTTAGTGAAAACACTTAGCTAATAATAAGAATGATCTTATTACTTTCTGAGTGTTGAGTGAGTGCGGAATAATGGTGGATTAGTGATTGCTCTTGTTTTTAGAAAACCTTAAGAAGTTAATCAGATCGATCAAGCATGTTGGTCCCGAAAGAGCAAGGTTTGGTGTATGGGGGGGGAATACACCAAATACAAACTTTTCAGTTTACTTGACAAGTTATGCGAGAGTTCAAGCTATTTTGTATAAGAAATTGCTCGAAGATGACTAGACAGATCGATATGTAGATCGATAGCAGTTTTAGTCCAAACAGATTACTCTTTTAGTGATAACACTTAGCTAATAATAAGAGTGATCTTATTACTTTCTGAGTGTTTAGTGAGTGCGGAATAATGGTGGATTATTAATTGCTCTTTGTTTAGAAAACCTTAGAGATTATCCAGATTGTTAAAGAGATTGATTGAGATGCAGATCGGATGATAGTGTTAAAGATTAGAATAACAAACAACAGAAATTAAATATGCAGGAATGTAAAGCACACAGTTGTTTAACGTGGTTCGGGAAAACCCTACGTCCACGATCTGGTCAAAACTAGACCAGATTATCCACTACTAGGATACTCTGCTTCTTTATACTCGTGGAGAACGAGTCACAAGTATCAATCAAAACTAGAGAGATACTTATGCAAGAATTAAGGGTCGTGTTCCTTTACAACAGATTACCTCTACGTTACCACTAGAAAACTACTAGCTAGCAGGGTGATCTCCTTTCTCTCGATAAGACAGACTTGAATCGAGGTGGTTTGGTGTGATGTAGAATCACAAAGTGTTGAAGCTCTAAGTTTGAATAGCAGATTGATTACTTGAAGGAATGACAACAGTATAGCTTCGCGTGTGTTCTCTCTATTCTCCAGATCTCTAACTTCAACTATATAGGCATTTGAATTTTGAAATTCTAGCCGTTGTTGATTGGCGTGAGATAGATGGTATATTGCCAATCAATGATTTCCATCATATCTGTTCTTGCCATATAGGAAAGGTTGACTCAATCTTTGAGTTATGGAAAGCAGATTGTTAACGGTCTCTTTCCTTCTATATGTTAACCGAAGATCTTCTTTCCAATCCCAGTTGGATGGACTTTAATCTTGGTGTGGCAAGAGCATATGATGTGTAGGATGATGTCAGCTGGTGGATTGATGACTCAATCATTCTGGTTCCTCGCTGTAGGCATCGATCTGGTCGCTGTCTGTTACAGCATATCGATTCATTTTGGCGTGAAATCTTGACCTTCATCCTATTCTAAGTTGAGATTGACTTCTATAAGAGTATTTCCTTTACATTTCAAGTCATCCCCTAATCTGTTCTTTAACAAGATTCACTTTATCTCTAGTGATCTGTTTTTACACGTAGAACAGTTCAAGCTCTAAAATAGCTAAGTGTGTTTCGAAAGACCATCATCAAAACTAAATATCTTAGGGTTCCCATCAGGGCTTTATATAGAAGCTGGAGTGGGCTATGGGCTAGGCCCATGATGTTCTAGGCAAACTAGGGTTTCAAGGAATTTCTTTCCATGCATAAATATCTCCAAATATATCCATCCCTATCATCAATGAGGTTCAAATCGTGCATATCCATCGTGGTTGTCGATCTTGTATCCTTTGATTTTGGCCAGTTGATTGATGTAATTCAGAATGTAGGTCTTGTCTGGAATATTACTTCCTGGTATCGTTGGGCACACCATATATTCCTTTTCTGGAGCTTTCATCTGGATTTTGGCATCAGACGCAGCTGTTCTGATCCTTTGTACTAGGCTCTGGTCGCTGAAATTCTCCAGATATCGATTGAAGTCTTCATCTGGTGTCGATTCTGAATATGTTGGCTCATTTAGAAAGTATCTGTTCAAGATGAATCCTTGCTTGACCTTCTCCCAGTCGTTCTGGTCACCTTCTGGAATCCATGTATCAGTGGGTGTCTCTACTTCTTCAAAGATAGATCCCATGAGAAAGTCTTTTTCTTTTTCTTCTTGGACTGAGTTGTAGATTGAGAAGACTATTGTTGAGAGCGTCCTGCAGAAGATCGCGGAGAGAAGGTTGTCTGGAAAGATTTCTCCTTTGCTTCCTGAGCAGCTATTTTCCTCTCCCTTTCTGCTTGTTCTTTGTAGAACTGTGCTTTGAACACAGGATCACAAGCTTGCTCCATGTTTACTCCAAACAACAGAAATTCTGCTATCTGTTCTCCCTCGTCTATTGGCTTTTTGCCCTTGTCCTGGGATTTGCTATGCTGCCTCTGTGCATGAACTTCAGGTTAAGCCTGTTCTGGTTCAAAAATTGTAGGATCTGGCCTTGGCGGTGTAGTAGGCCTCTCCTTCACTGATTTTCCCTTTACAGCCACTGCCACTGGTTTTTCTGCTTCTTCTCCAGCCTCTTCTGTTTCTTTCTCTTTCGCTATCTTGCCACCTTTGCCTCCCGAGATTTCCCCCTTTTCGACATCATCAAATAAGGAGTTGATGAGTGTGCTAAGTGAGACTATCTCGTCCTTCATCTGGTCCATCTTTTCCTCAGCATCAGCCTTGAACCCAAGCAGCAGATTGACCATTTGATCAGAAGCATGAAGTTTCTACTCGAGCCTGCTGTTCATGGTGGCTAGGGTTCTATAGTATGTTTCTTGCAATTCTTCTACTGCAGATATCTGAGTGCTTTGATGCTCAAATTCTTCGGGATTCGGATAGAGCAGATCATCTAAGACTTCCATTTGATTTTGCTACTCTTGCTCCTTTCCTTTGTCATTTTTCCTCTCCGCCCTCTATTTTCTTTTACAACTTCTCTCATTTGGTTTTCATTTTTAAAGCACTAACTTTTTATCAAGAGGGGACATCATGATGATGATTTGGGAGTAGTACGAGAGCAATATGGGTGCAGCATTGGAGCAATAAGAGTAGTTGGAACTAGGGTGTAGATGTGAATGTAGGAGAACCATAAATAGTGTTAGATATTTTCATGGCTTCTAGTAATAATTTTCATTTCTTGTATAGATTCCTATTGTAGATCTTAAATCTATTTTCTTTTTCTCTTTTTTCTTTTTTTTTGTTATATAGAATCCTTTAAGAATGAGGATTTTTATTTGGTATTATAATTCTTATCATGTTATTGTAATTAGACAATTGTATCAATTTATTAGACTTAATTAGTTCCACTCTTTACTTATATCGATTCTCTTTAAATTTGTGTTTAAATCGTTATTCAATTTAAATTGATAACTTAAAATGAAACTCAACATCGGAGTTTTATAATTCTTAACGTGTAATGCCCCGACTTTTTACTCCTAAATAAATTAGCAAAATTTTCCACATTTACGAATTTGTACCGATTTATGAGACTGAGTCTCGTAAATTAAGAGAGGATGAGCCATTAGTGGTGATTGATAGTAATTGGATGTTATCTTTTCGTGGGATTAATAATTTGATGCATTCGAATCTTTAATCATGAGCCGGTGTCACTAATTATAAAGTTATGACATACATGAGCTAATTATATTGAGTTAAGTGACTATCACCTAATACCAAGTATCTTGATTTAAATTGTGGGTTTTGGAATCATTAATAGTAATCTTGTCACACCCCATCCTCCGCCCTCGTGGCAAAGTCCGGTGCACGACTATAGAATAGATAAATGAAGGTAAAGTGAAACTGTTGGTCCCGAAAGAGCTAGATTGGTGTATGGGGGGGGGGAATACACCAATTCAAAACTTTTTAGGTTTTCTTGTTTAATACTTTAAGTATAAGGCTTTAGCCCTCTTAACAACTTAAGATAGCTTGAAGTAGTCAGATAAATCTTCTTATTAGGAAGATTAAGTCTCACTCAAATAATACCTTATATGTGGATAGCAATAATCAAGAGACACAAACACAGATTTAAGCTTGATTAAAGTTGTGTGCGGAAGTTGGTGGTTAATGCTCTTTTTAAGATGAAAACGTTTTCTTTCTTGAAATAGTTAAGAACAAAGATTTATACGTATGAGTATGAAGAAGATGATGGAGAAGTAAAACCGAAAGTAAAGAACACAAGAGTTAACGTGGTTCGGGATAAACTTCCCTACGTCCACGGCTCGATCAAAACTAGATCGAAATCAACTAAAGTCTCCTTTCTTTTTACTCGTTGAGTACGAGCCACCAGCTTTATCAAAACTAGATAAATTCTTGTGATTACACTTCTTCTTCCTAAGATTGAAAACTACAATCTAGGAATATAACTGGATCAAAACTAGATCCTAACTTTGGGTTTTGAAACAAACAACTTTCCAGAAAATGATAACTTCAAGAACTGTAGACACTCAAGAGAATTCTTGATTTTGAAGGAGTGCTTTGAGCGTTGATAGCTTGAAGTATTTTGAGCAGAGTAATGGCAATTTTCGCTTGAATTCTCATTTTTATTTCTGGAGATGAAGGTGGTATTTATAGCCTCTTGGAAGAAACTATCCGTTGGAGACGAAGGTACTTGTTGGGAACCCCACAATATATTCTAAGTTTTGATGATGTTCACTC
>JAPKLX010001029.1:0-29360 GCA_026898415.1 Leonotis leonurus | reverse complement strand
CTTGACTTCATCCTATTCTAAGTTGAGATTGACTTCTATAGGAATATGTCCTTTACACTTTAAGTCATCTCCTAATCTGTTCCATAGCAGAAACCACCTTACCTCTAGTGATCTGGCTTTACATGAAGAGCAGATTATGCTCTAAACTAGCTAAGTGTGTTTCGAAAACCATCATTAACACTAAAACCTCAGGGTTCCCAACAAAATGTGATGTCAGGTCGACTGGCAGTTAGGTATAATAGTGATCCTATGATCCCTCTGTATTGAGTAATGTTAGCTGGTTTTCCCTCAGGATCTGGATCAATTTTCCCATTAGTCTGCATTGGGATTTTCACTGGGTTACTGTCTTTTAACCCAAATTTGGTCAGCAGATCGTTGATGTATTTTGTCTGATTAATAAAGATACCATCTGGTAGCTGCTTGACCTGCAAACCTAAAAAGAAGCTCATTTCTCCCATCATCGACATTTGGTACTTATTTTTCATAAGTTCTGCAAATTTGTCACACAGATAGGTAGATTGAGATCCAAAAATGATGTCATCTACGTAGATTTGGACTAAGAGAATATTTTCTTTGACTTTGATGATAAACAAGGTCTTGTCAACAGATCCTCTTCTGATTCCAGATTCTAGTAGAAAAGTTGATAAGGTCTCATACCAAGCTCTAGGGGCTTGTTTTTGACCATAGACTGCCTTAGTCAGTCTGTATACTTTCTGATCTGGATCTGCCTCTTCAAATCCAGGTGGTTGTTCCACATATACTTCTTCTTCAAGGATACCATTGAGGAAAACACTTTTGATATCCATCTGGTATACCTTGAACCGTTTGTGAACAGCATAAGCTAGGAATAGCCTTATAACTTCTAATCTGGCTACTGGTGCGAATGTTTCATCAAAATCAATGCCCTCTTGTTGATTATAGCCTTTAACTAGTAATCTGGCCTTGTTTCTGACTACTTCACCATTCTCATCTCGTTTATTTTTGAACACCCATTTTACACCTATCACACCTTGGTGTTTGGGTCTGTCCACGAGATACCAGACTTCATTCCTTTTGAACTCGTTGAGTTCTTCTTGCATTGCTGTTATCCAATCTACATCTTGAAGTGCTTCATAAGCATCAGATGGCTCCATGCGAGAGAGATAATAACTTAACAAAGTACTTTCTCCATGCATTCTTCTGGTCTTTACACGATCTGATGGGTTCCCAACGATCTGTTCTGGTGGATGGTTTTGTATCCATCTCCTTCTCCTGGTCATTTCTTCATCGGATATCACAGGATCAGGTTGATCAGTTGGTTCCTCAAATTCAGGGTGTGCTGTTGATGAAGCTTGGAATAAATTCTCATCTGGTTCTGCCTCTGGATCTTGATTTCTAGGTTGCTCATCATCTGCAATGACTGTTTCACTGCTTTCTGTTGGCAATTTGTTCTCATCCAGATTAATTTGAATTGTTCCCTCTTGCTGTATGATTTCCTCAGCAGCAGGTGGAGTATCAATTTCTTCATCAACTCTTTTAGAATTCCTGATTAGAATGTCTTCAAGAAGTATTTCATTCATCCTTCTTGTAGTCATCTGGTTTTCTGTTTGTTCTTCATCTAGTGACCTGTACTCAATAATAGACTCATCAAACACAACATGAGGTGTTACCTCCACAATATGAGATTTCTTATTGTAGACTCGATATGCTTTACTAACATCAGAATATCCTAAGAATATTCCGGGGTCATATTTGCTATCAAAAGCCCTTAATTGAGACTTCCCATTATTGTGTATGTAACACATACAGCCAAAGGTACGAAAGTAGGAAATCTTAGGCTTTCTGTTGTTCCAGATCTCATATGGTGTCTTTCCATGTCTAGTTGTGATGGATGATCTGTTTTGAGTATAGCAGGCTGTGTATATGGCTTCATCCCAGAATTTTTTCGGTAGGTTGGTTGCATTAAGCATTGTGCGAGCTTCTTCTTTTAAGGATCCGTTTCTCCTTTCTACAATCCCATTCTGTTGAGGAGCTCAAGCAGCAGATGTTTGATGAGTTATTCCCATCTTGTTGCATTATGCTTCAATTTTCTGGTTAAGAAATTCTGTTCCTCGATCTGATCTGATGGTGGTTATACTCAACTCCTTCTGTTTGGTGATTTTGTGTAGAAAATCAGGGAGTTTGTCTAGAGTCTCTTTCTTCTTCAACAGAAAGATGACCCAAGTGAATCTTGAGTAATCATCTATGATTATTTTCTCTCATTTACGCTTAGAGGTTTGACTGGTCCAAATAGGTCAAGATGTAACAGCTCTAGTACCCTTGATGTTGAATGAGCTTTTTTGCTTTTGAAGGATGACCTGGTCTGCTTTCCAGCTTGGCAAGCATCACATATATGATCTTTATCATATACTTGATCTGGTAGTCCTTCCACTAACTTTTCTTTGGCAATCCTTTTGATTGATTTAAAGTTTAGGTGGCTTAATCTCTTATGCCATAACCAGCTGGTTTCTGATACAGTCTTGGTGACTAAACAGGTCTCGATCTGGTTTGTCCATTGGACAATGTATAATCTATCCTGCAGTTTACCGGTAAGGAGTATCTCATCTCCTTCCTTATTCTTCACCAGATAGTTGTTAGTATCAAAAATAATCTGATTACTGTTAGCACAAAATTGACTTACAGAAAATAGATTGTGACTAAAACCCTCAATGTATGACACATTAGTGATAGTAGTCTTGCCCACTTTGATGTTTCCATACCCTCTGGTATATCCTTTTGAATTACATCCAAAGGTGACCTGGGGTCCTGGTTTTTCTATGTAATCTGATAGCAGGTTCTTATCAACCGTCATGTTTTTTGAACAACCACTATCAATTATCTAGATTGCTCCTTTAGCTATCTTGCTTCTTCTTGCAGTCTGCTGATCCTGCATTTAATAAAACTTAGCTACCCTTCATCGTCTGGGTGCTTGATTATTAGCAAATGTTCCTTTTCGAATCCAGAACATCTTAGGGTTAGGAACTGAAATATAACAGGTAATAGTGTTCCCATCATTGTCAACTTTAGATAGAGAATGAATTTCAGATGGATGATATCTCTCTATTTCATCATTCTTCAATCCCTTCTTAACTGGTGCTGTCCTGTTGACATTTTTGTTTGGTAGTGTCCTGTTGACATTCTTGTTAGGAGTATGATCTGTTTTTGTGTGGTAAGCTGGTTGACACTCTGTTTGTTTGAATCCAGTTTGTTTCACGATAATCTTTTGAGGAAGACTTTTCTTGTTTTTCAAGTCTATTACTTGATCTGGTATTTGCTTCCTTTCTGGTACAAAGTTGATAGTTCCAGAGGATTTTCCTGAGTGACCTGGATATCCTAATCCAGATGTGCCCTTCTGCTGCATATTGATTAGCAGTTTAGCACGTTCATCACTCTTGTAGATCATCTCTTTTCCTTTCTTGATCTTCTCCTCAGCAACATTGTTTCTTGTAATCAGATCCTTCACTTTTGAATTAAGTGAGTGGATCTCACTGTCTTTGTTCCTGATCTGTTCTTCCAGATCGTTGATTTTAGCAGCGAATTGTGTGTTTGCTGAGCTTAAAATCTCCTCTGATTTCTTTAGTCTATCATTCTCTTCAACGACTTCTCTAAACAGCCTTTTAATGCTTGAATAACTTTTGAACATCTCGTTTACTTCATCCCATGAGTATTCTGCTTCATCTTAATTTTCCTGTTCCAGATCGTTATTATTTGAGGAATTTGAATAGCAAGAATTTACCTCAACTTCATCTAGGCCGTTGTCCAGTCCTACATAGCATTCATTCCAGCTTTCTTCGTCATCAGCAATGAAGGCTTCATCATTTTCTGATGAGCTATCTGAGAAATGACTCGAGCTGCTTGAGTTTTGTTCAGCTATCATGGCTTTGCGCTCATATTTGAGCTTACGATCTATTTTAGCTCTCAGTTCTTCTCTTTGACTTCTGGAAAAATCAGGACAATCTGTTTTGAAGTGACTTGTTCTGCCACAACCAAAGCAGGTGTAATCTGTAGAGGTAGAGGTCTTTGTTGTTTTAGTAGTCTGTTGCTTGGATTCATTTTTGTCATCAGATCGATCAGTGTCATGCTTCTTATAGAAGTTTTTCTTGTTATCTTTGTAGAAGCGTCTTTATTTTTTTGATCTGACTTCCATTTTATCCATTCGTTTGGCAATCATTGCAAACTCCTTTAATAGCTTGTCGTAGCCTTTTTCTTCATCTGGTGAACAAGGTTCAGATGATTCATCTATTTTGCTCTTTACTTTGAAGGCAACTTCCTTTTCCTTCTTAGAGCTGCTTTCTAACTTTTTGGACAGATGGTCTGGTCCTCGAATTCTTTGGATGTCACACTCATGACCTTCGAGGTGATCAAATAATGCTTCAGTGGATAGATCATTAAAATCTGCACGGAGAGGTTGCATTGCAGCATAGATCTCCCAACTTGGTGGAAGAGCTCTAAGCACTTTCATGTTCTTCTCCCTTTGAGTATACTTGTTCTTATTGAACGCAGAAATCTCAAGGAGAATACTAGTGAATCTCACTCATTTGTTCTATTGTCTCGCCTGGTTTCATCTTGAATTCATCGTACTTGTTGCAGGCTAGAGACAATTTGTTTTCTATCATCACTTCGGATCCTAGACACAAGTCTCTAAGGGCTACCCACATCTCTTTGGCAGTATCCAAATCTTGGATTTTGGCCAGATGTACTCCTTTGACCGTGCTAGAGATAATCCCTTATGCAAAATCATCTAGGTTCGCTTCACGACGTTCTTCTGCTGTGTATTTTCTGGGATCTTTTGGGACAATCTGTGTTGTAACGCCAGTTGCGTTGGTTACCGTTGCTTCTTCAGTGATCTGCAGTGGCCTTTCTTCTATGACTTTGCACATCAGATAGTGATGGGCTTTGAGTGCCATCTTGATCCTGAAGCTCCATTCTCTATAGCCTTGAATGGAAAATTCTTCGCAAGCCCTAACAACAGATGACTCCATAGCAGATAGTATGCACGTAAATGAAAAAGGTTTTCCTGGATCTATTCAAGTTGACCACGCAGGTTTTAACCTTGTGAAACAAAACAATGGTCAGTTGAACCACTGCTCTGATACCACTTGTTGGTCCCGAAAGAACAAGGTTTGGTGTGTGGGGGGGGGGGAATACACCAAATACTAACTTTTCAGTTTACTTGCCAATTAATCAGAGAGTTCAAGCTATTCTGTATAAGAAATTGCTCGGCAGTGACTAGACAGATCGATGTGCAGATCGATTCCTTTTGGTCACTGTCTGTTACAGCAGATCGATTCCTTTTGGCGTGAGATTTTGACCCTCATCCTATTCTAAGTTGAGATTGACTTCTATAGGAGTATTTCCTTTACATTTCAAGTCATCTCCTAATCTGTTCTATAACAAGATTCACTTTATCTCTAGTGATCTGTTTTTACACGTAGAACAGTTCAAGCTCTAAAACAGCTAAGTGTGTTTCGAAAGACCATCATCAAAACTAACTATCTTAGGGTTCCCAACAATCTGGTTTGCTTTCAAGCTTGACAAGCATCACATATGTGATTTTTGTCATACACTTAATCTGGTAGTCCTTCCACTAACCTTTCCTTGGCAATCCTGTTGATTGACTTGAAGTTTAGATGGCTTAATCTCCTATGCCATAACCAGCTGGTTTCTGATACAGTCTTAGTTACTAAGCAGGTCTCGATCTGGTTTGTCCATTGGACAATGTATAATCTATCCTGCAGTTTACCGGTAAGGAGTATTTCATCTCTTTCCTTATTCTTCACCAGACAGTTGTTAGTATCAAAAACAATCTGATTACCGTTAGCACAGAACTGACTTACAGAAAACAGATTGTGACTAAGACCCTCAACATATGATACATTTGTGATAGTTGTCTTGCCAACTCTGATGTTTCCATACCCTCTGGTATATCCTTTTGAATTACATCCAAAAGTGACCTATGGTCCTGGCTTCTCTATGTAATCTGATAGTAAGTTCTTATCACATGTCATGTGTTTTGAACAACCACTATCTATTATCTAGATTGTTCCTCTTGCTACCTTACTCCTTCTTGCAGTTCTTTGATCCTGCAATTAATCAAACTTAGCTACCCTTTCAACGTTTGGGTGCTTGATTATTAGCAAATATTCCTTTTCGAATCCAGAACATTTTAGGGTTAGGAACAGAAATATAGCAGGTAATGATGTTCCCTTCATTGTCAACTTTAGATAGAGTGTGAATTTCAGATGGATGAAATCGTTCTGTTCCCCTCATTTTTGTCCTGTTGACATTTGCTTTTTGAAGGTGATCTACTTCTGTGTAGTAAGCTGGTTGCCCCTTTGTTTGATGATACTGCTTGTTCTTCGCATCTTTTATTATCATCTTTTGGGGATAACCTTTCTTGTTTTTCAAGTCCTTCACTTGATCTGACATTTTCTTCCTTTCTGGTACAAAGCTTATGGTTGCCGAAGATCTTTCTGAGTGACCTGGATATCCTATTCCAGATGTGCCTTTTTGCTGCATGTTGATTAACAGTTTGGCACATTCATCACTTTTGTAAATCATTTCCTTGCCTTTCTTGATCTTCTCCTCAACAACATTGTTTCTGGTAACCAGATCCTTAACTTTTGAATTAAGTGAGTGGATTTCACTGTCTTTTCTCTTGATCTGTACTTCCAGATCGTTCATTTTAGCAACAAATTGTGTGTTTGTTGTGCTTAGAGTCTGCTCAACTTTCTTTAATCTGTCATTCTCTTCAACAACTTCTCTAAACAATCTCTTGATGCTTGAGTAACTTCTGAACATCTCATCTACTTCATCCCATGAGTATTCTGCTTGATCTTCACTTTCCTGTTCAAGATCGTTATTATTATTTGAGGAATTTGAGTAGCAAGAATTTACCTCAACATCATCTAGACCGTTGTCCAATCCCATATAGCATTCATTCCAGCTTTCTTTGTCATCAGCTATGAAAGCATCATCATTTTCTGATGAGTTGTCTGAGCAGTGGTTTAAACGACCATTGTCTTTGTTTCACAGGGATAAAACCTGCGTGGTCAACTTGAATAGATCTTAGAAAATCCTTTTCATTCACTAGCATATTATCTGCTATGGAGTCATCTGTTATCAGGGCATGCGAAGAATTCTCTAATCAAGGATACAGAGAGTGGAGTTTCAGAATCAAGATGTGTCTCAAAGCTCATCACTGCTTGATGTGGAAAGTAATTGAGAAAGGACCTCTAGCCATTACTGAAGAAACTACTCGCATTACTGAGACAGAAGCAGTTAAAGAAACTGTACTGAAAGATCCCAGAAAGTACACCTCAGAAGAAAGAAGAGAAGCAAATCTAGATGATTTTGCTAAAGGAGTTATTTCCAGTACTGTAAAAGGAGTCCATCTGGCTAAGATCCAAGATCTTGACACAGCCAAAGAGTTGTGGGAAGCTCTAAGGGATCTCAGTCTAGGTTCTGAAGCAATGATTGAGAACAAGCTGTCTCTAGCATGTAACAAGTTTGATGAATTCAAAATGAAACCTGGAGAAACCATCGAGCAGATGAAGAACAGGTTCATTGAAGTACTGCTCGAAGTCTCTGCCTTCAAAAAGAATAAGTACACACAGAGAGAGAAGAATCTCAAGATTCTGAGAGCTCTACCGCCAAGCTGGGAAATTTATTCAGCTATGCAACCTCTACGTGCTGATTTTAATGACCTATCTATAGAAGCACTATTTGATCATCTAGCTGTCCGTGAATGTGACATCAGAAGGATTCACGGACCAGATCATTCCTCCAGCAAGAAAAACGAAAATAATTCAAAGAAGGAGAAAGAGACTGCCTTCAAAGCGAAGTGCAAAACAGATGAATCAACAGCATCTGCCACTCCAGAAGAAGAAGGTTATGATAAGTTACTCAAAGAATTCTCAATGATTGCCAAGAGAATGGACAAAATGGAAATCAGATCAAGAAAGTATCGAAGGTTCTACAAAGATAACAAGAGCAGATACCAAAAGAACAAAGAAGCAGAACGATCTGATGACAAAACAGAAAGTAGAGGTAATGGGAAAATCACTAATCCTACTGACTATACTTGTTATGGTTGTGGGAGAACAGGCCATTTCAAAACAGATTGCCCAGATTTATCTAAAAGTCAGAAGAACTGCGAGCTAAAAGAGACAGAAAATTAAAAGCTCAACGTAAAGCCATGATAGCAGAAGAAAACTCTAGCTCAAGTCATCTGTCAGATAGTTTATCAGAAGATGATGAAGCATTCTTTGCCAATGAAGAAGAAGATTGGGATGAATGCTATGTGGGACAAGACAACGGTCTGGATGATGTAGAGGTAAACTCTTGCAATTCTAATTCTTCAAATGATATTAACATGGAACAGGAAATAGAAGATCAAGATGAATATTCATGGGATGAAGTTAATGAAATGTTCAAGAGCTACTCGAGTATCAAGAGACTTTTTAGAGAAGTTGTTGAAGAAAATGACAGATTGAAGAAAACTGAAGAGATATTGAGTAAAGCAAACACTAAATTTGTTGCTAACATCAACATTCTGGAAGAACAGATCAAAGAAAAGGACAGTGAAATTCACTCACTAAACTCAAAAGTGAAAGATCTTATCACAAGAAATAATGTAGCTGAGGAAAAGATCAAGAAAGGAAAAGAAATGATCTACAAGAGTGATGAACGTGCTAAACTGCTAATCAACATGCAGCAAAATGGCACATCTGGAGTAGGATATCCAGGTCACTCAGAGAAGTCCTCTAGCACCATAAAATTCGTACCAGAAAGGAAACAAATACCAGACCAAGTGATAAATCTCAAAAACAAGAATGAACAACCACAGAAGATGATGGTAAAACAGACTAGTAACAGACAGTACCATCAGACAAGAGAACATCCAGCAGATTACACAAGAACAGAAAGGGTACACAACAAGAATGTCAACAAGACATTACCCAACAAGAGTGTCAACAGGACAGTATTCTCTAATAAAAGACTGAAGAATGATGGAATAGAAAGATACCATCCATATATATTTCATTCTGTGTCAAAAGTTGATAATGATGGAAATACTATCACTTGCTATATTGCTGTCCCCAATCCAAAAGTGTTCTAGATTCGAAAAGGAACATTTACTAATAACCGAGCACCCAAATATTGAAAGGGTAGCTAAGTGTGATTAATTGCAGGACCAGAAGACTGCAAGAAGGTACAAAATAGCTAAAGGAGCAATCTGGTTCATAGATAGTGGCTGTTCGAAGCACATGACATGTGACAAGAACCTACTGTCAGACTATGTAGAGAAACCAGGTCCTCAGGTCACTTTTGGATGTAATTCAAAAGGATATACCAGAGGATATGGAAACATAAGAGTTGGCAAGACCACCATCACAAATGTATCATATGTTGAGGGTCTCAGCCACAATCTGTTTTCTGATAGATTATATATTGTGCAATGGGACAACCAGATTGAGAAATGTCTGGTCACTAAAACAGTATCAGAAACTAGTTGGCTATGGCATAAACGACTAAGCCATCTCAATTTCAAGTCAATCAATAGGATTGCACGAGAGAAACTAGTTGAAGGACTACCAGACCAAATATATGACAAGAATGACATCTGTGAAGCATGTCAAGCTGGAAAACAAACCAGATCATCATTTTCTAGCAAATCTGTCCAGTCATCTACCAGAATCCTAGAGTTACTACATTTAGACTTATTTGGTCCAGTTAAGCCATTAAGTATAAATGGTAGAAAATACACTCTAGTCATTATTGATGATTATTCGAGATTCACATGGGTAATATTCTTATATAAGAAGAAAGAGACATTGGAAAAGCTGCCAAACTTCCTCAACAAAATTACCAAGAAAAAGGAAGTTTCTATTACTACCATCAGAACAGATCGTGGTACAGAATTCCTAAACCAGAAAATTGAGGATTACTGCAACCAGATGGGAATCACACATCAGACATCTGCAGCCAGAACACCTCAACAGAATGGTGTAGTTGAAAGAAGAAACAGATCATTAAAAGAAGCAGCTCGCACTATGCTTAATGCAACCAGATTACCTAAGAAATTTTGGGCAGAAGCGATTTCTACAGCCTGCTACACACAAAATAGAGCTGTAGTTACGATCTTACATGGGAAGACACCATACGAAGTCTGGAACAACAGAAAGCCCAGGATACATTACTTCCATACTTTTGGTTGCTTATGTTACATCCATAATAATGGGAAATCACAGTTGAAAACTTTTGATAGTAAAGCTGACTCTGGAATATTCTTAGGATATTCTGATGTTAGTAAAGCTTATAGGGTTTACAACAAGAAGACCCATATTGTGGAGGTAACACCTCATATTGTCTTTAATGAGTCCTTGGTCATTGACAGAGAGTTGAGTGATGATCATACACAAGGCCAGAACAAGGAAAAGAGAACAGAAGGAATTCTGCTAGAAGATATTCTAATCTGGAATACAACAGATGATAATGATGTTAATGTTCCATATAATGCTGAAGCAATAAGCTCACCGCAAGGGGGAACAGAACACATCATTCTGGATCTTAACAGATCAAGAATTCAACCAGAAGGCAATCAACCAGAAGAAGGAGATAACAATGAACTAAATCACGATCAACCAGAAGAATCAAGAGATACAAATGGTTGGAACAATAATCAAGAAATCGAAGAACCAGAAGTGGACAATCCTTTCCAAACATCTCATCCAGAATTTGAGGACCCAACAAATGAACCAGAACCTGAGATATCAGAAGAAGAAATGACCAGCAGGAGGAGATGGATACAGGACAATCATCCTCCTGGATAGATTGTTGGGAACCCAAGTGATAGAATAAGAACAAGAAGAATGCATGGAGAGAGTGCACTTCTTAGTTGCTATCTATCACGTGCTGAACCTTCTGACACTTATGAAGCACTCAAAGATGCAGACTGGGTTATTACTATGCAAGAAGAACTCAATGAGTTTAAAAGAAACCAAGTCTGGTATATGGTAGACAGACCAAAACATCAAGGAGTAATAGGTGTCAAATGGGTATTCAAGAATAAACGAGATGAAAATGGAGAAGTAGTCAGAAACAAGGCTAGACTTGTTGCAAAGGGATACAGTCAACAGGAAGGTATCGACCTTGACGAGACTTTTGCACCAGTTGCCAGATTGGAAGCAATCAGATTATTTCTCGCATATGCAGCATACAAGAGATTCAAAGTGTACCAGATGGATGTTAAAAGTGCATTCCTAAATGGTATACTTGAAGAAGAAGTATATGTTGAACAACCACCTGATTTTGAAGAAGGAAATCCTGACCAGAAAGTATATAGATTAGCTAAAGCTGTCTATGGATTAAAACAGGCACCAAGAGCGTGGTATGAGACATTATCAACCTTTCTGCTGGAATCAGGTTTCAAGAGAGGTTCTGTTGACAAAACACTGTTTGTCATTAAAGTCAAAGAACATATCCTTCTGGTGCAGATATACGTAGACGACATAATTTTTGGATCTCAATCTTCCCATTTATGTGAGAAATTTGCTGAACTAATGAAGAACAAATATCAAATGTCCATGATGGGCGAGATGAATTTCTTCTTAGGCTTGCAGGTAAAACAGTTGCCAGATGGTATCTTTGTAAACCAAGCAAAGTACATTAACGATCTGGTCAACAAGTTTGGAGTTAAAGACAGCAAGCCAGCCAAGATTCCAATGCAGACGAATGGAAAGATAGACCCAGATCCAGAAGGCAAACCAGCACCTATAACGAAATATAGAGGCATAATTGGCTCACTATTATACCTCACTGCAAGTCGACCAGATATCACGTTTGTAGTAAGAGTGTGTGCCAGATATCAAGCCAATCCCAAAGAATCACATATGGAAGCTGTCAAAAAGATACTTAGATATCTTAAAGGAACAGCTCATGTTGCTCTCTGGTATCCGCATGACGACAACTTTGAACTAACAGGCTATTCTGACTCAGATTATGCAGGATGCAAACTGGACAGAAAGTCTACCTCTGGTACATGTCAGTTTATAGGAAACAAATTGATATCTTGGTTTTCAAAGAAACAGACATCTGTTGCCACATCAACAACAGAAGCAGAATATATGGCTGTTGGAAGCTGTTGTGCACAAATCTTATGGTTGAAACAGCAACTAAGAGATTACGAGATCGAAGTAAAAGAGATACCTATATTATGTGACAGTTCAAGTGCAATAGCTATAACACAGAATCCTGTACTTCATACAAGGTGGAAACACGTTGATGTGAGACATCATTTCATTAGAGATCATGTGGAAAGAAAGCACATCCAGATAGAGAAAATTCATACAGATATCCAACGTGCTGACATCTTGACTAAAGCTCTACCAGAAGAAAGATTTAAAATGCTATGTGGAAAGCTTGGATTACTAAGTCTGGATGATAGGTTACCAGATAGTTGACAACAGAAGGTTACCAGATAGTTAACAACAGAAGGTTACCAGATAGTTAACAACAGAAGGTTAACAACAGAAGGTCACCAGAAATGTTAACAACAGAATGCTATCAAGAATTACAGAATGTCAAGAAGAAAATAATAATTTCACGTGTTATAATTTACTCAAATGAGAGTATCACGTGGAAATTATTTCTTAATTACTAAGTCAAGGGGGAACTTTTTGAGGAAATTGAAGCGACCGAGATAAAAGACGTCACTTCCCATAATCAATCTACGAGATTGCAGTCTGAAAAGTTATTTCTTTTCTTAGATTTTCTAAATCTTCTATTTTTGTGATGATTAGCACAACTTTGGGAACTGGGATCGAGAAAATCCCTGCAAGAAATAGAAAAAGGAAAGTTGCCGAAAAGTAAGAGATACGCACACGCTCACCTACAAACCCTAGGATCTAGAGCGTATATCTCACGCAAGGAAAGGCGGCAAAACAAAGAATGAAGCGGGAAATCTAAAAAGGGAGATATTCATCCAACCCTTCATTTTTATGCTATATATATGCAATATATTTCTCCGAACTGTTCACCTTCACTTTCTTTGCACTGAGCACTACTTTCATTAAGCTCTTAAGATTTTCTCGACTTGTTTTCTCTGCAAAACTCTTCCCAAAACATCTTGCGTTTGATTATGGCACCCCAATCCTCTCTATTCCTTCAACATGTGTCGGAGGTTCAGAGGTTTCTCTCGCCTGAACCATATGCTGTGCTCCATACTCACGGATTTCGTAAATTAGAAGATATTTTTGCCATTGTTACTCGCTGCAAAGGTTTTTAAATTGATTAATATATCTTATATCTGCATCTTGCTTTTATTATTGGTCTCTTGTGAACTGCCTATACCTTGTCCGTTCTTCAAATTAACTGCTTAGATGTGGACATTTATACTTGTTCATATAAACTGATGAATATACATATATTTGTTCTTATGAAATTAGGGTTCTGCAATATTGTCACCTCACATCCGAATATGTTTTTGGCAAAACAAGTCGCCACATTTTATCTAACATGGCAGAATGACAAGCATAGGTTCGAGGCAAATGTGCTGATGCCGATTGGTGACAGAACAAGCAAAACCCCATACAACGTGATTGAAATGATCAACCAGGCATATAGGTTGAAGGACGAAGGTCTATCCTTGGAAGAGATTACTCCTGCACAACTGCAAGAAGCAGTGGAATTAGTGATGGTGATACCGATAAAATATACTGGAAGAATGTTTCAACGATCCCTACTTCAACCAGGATTCAAGCTATTACTCGAGATAATTCAGAGGATATTCCTGAACCATAGTGGGTCGTATGATCAAGTGACTCCTGAGAAATTCCGAATTCTCACAGCGGTTGTCCTCAATCTTCGAGTCAACTGGAGCAGAATATTGTTTGAACTGATGGCCAAGGAAGCAAAATTGGTCACATATACCAAGGACAGCAGAGGCCGAGGAACTTCGGTGGAAAGATTCTTCAAGCAGAAAGTCTGGGATGATGCAGTGGAATTCAACACCAATCTCTCTATACCCAAAGATCAACATCAACTGGAGATGTCTTTGGGACTCGCACCACAATTTTTCAACAAAATTCCTGATGAGGTGCATCGTGTTGCAGCACTGGAAGTGGGTAGTTCTAACCCTACATGGATACCACCTACTAAAGGTGTTGAGAAGAAGAAGGAGAAAGGTACAAAGGAGAAAGTAGTAAAAGACAAGGCAGCCCGCAAACGAGGAAGTTCTGTTGAAACTGAGACCTTTGCATCTCAACCTAAACAGAAGAAACGCAGACTGCAGAAAGTATAAGAGTCATCACCACCACCAGCTGCCACAGCAGAACAGTCGGATATGCCAGAACACACACCACCAGAACATGAAGAAGAAACACCGCAGGCTACAGCAGAACAAACAGAAGGCCCAGCAGGTGATGTGGAACCAGAAACAAGTCATATTCCACATCCAGAGAAAAATTTTTCTCCTGCAAGAACAGCTACACCCTCACCTAGCAGAATGGAGAGAATCAGCGAGGATGACGAGGAAGGAGAATCCACAGATGAAGCAGAAGCAAGGAAACAACAAGCAAAGAGTGTCATCAATCTGCTGGAAAACGAGGCCGAACATTCTGTCATACAAGAGTTTCCTGGAATCACCCTGCTTCCAGAGAGTTTGGGAGCAGCACGACATGTCAAATTTTACTTGCTGGTCAAGGACAGCGAGTACTATGTCTTTGATGCACTGCTCCAGCTCAAAACCATTGATGAACTCAAGAAGGAAGAAGCAACGCTGCTGAGTCTACTTCAAGTCACTACCATCCAAGAAATAAAAGCAGAATACAAGCAACTCATCTCTGGTCTTATGAAACAAGAGGCAGAGAGTTTGAAGGTTGATCTGCCACCAACACATTCTGAAGTCCAGACAGAAGACGTATCACCAACAGAACAACCACCACAACCAGAACAGGGAGAAGCTTCATCCAAGAAGCCTGTCAAGAAAACACCAATCATCGACCTTGACTCAGGTGATGATGAACCAGTAGGCCAGAACATTGGTGGCGAACCCAACAATGAAATCTACACTCAAGGTGCTGCACATAAGCTGAAGAAGCACATCAACTTCTACACCATGGAAGAAATTCTGGAAAGAGAACCCAAAACCTTCAACAACTACCAACTTGATAATCTAATCACTCTTCGCGTTGAAGATCAGATGACTGATATCTGTAACACTCTTCAAGAGAAAGCCACCCAGATCCTCACAGATTTTAACCAACATCAGAAAGAGTATGTCAATGACATGGATGACGATCTCCGAAGGAAGCTCAGAACAGTAAGGAAGGAGCTGGATAAGAAGATTGATGATGACCGCCTACAAAATGAAGCAGAGCAGGCCAAGATCGATCTTCGTCTCAACAGCATGGAAGAGAAGGCAGAAAAGACAACATCTTTGGTAGCCGAACTGTTAGCAAAACAACAAGCGACAATCGCTGCTGCTGTCGAACAGAAAGGCAGTCAACTTGCTGCCCAGTTGAAGGAAGTCACCGACTTATCCATCCACGCCCAATTTGCTCTGTTTGAAAAAGAAAAATTTGTGGAGCTGATGCAGAAACATCAAGTGGATGTGTTAAATAATCTTCTTTACCCGAACCTAGAAGAATTTGAAGTTCAGAGCAACCGCATTACTGCCGTGGAAGAACTGCAAGAGACATATGACAAGACTCTGTCCACGATGAACAGCAGGCTCGAGCAGAAACTAAATGCAACTGACCAGACAGTCAATCTGTTGCTCGGGTACAAGGCTGACGCTGAAGAAAGAATGGAGAAGATGTCAGAGGAAATTACCTCGCTTCGCGCACTCATCCAGACTCTTTTTGATGATGCCGAAAAGGGGGAAATCCCGAGTGAAAAAGGGAGCAAAGGAGGCAAGAGTATCACTACAACAGAGAAGGAACCCGAACAAGCAAGTACTGGAACAGAAACACCTATGTTTTCAATGGAGAAACCAAAGGAAAGACCTACCACTCCTCCAAGGCCATACCCTACTCTGCTCGGACCAGAAACAGCTCAACCAACATCTCAAACTCCCATGGACAGAGGCAAGAAACCAGTGGATGAGGGTGATCAAATTGCTGAACTGTTGCTGTTCGGTGTGAGCATGGATCAAGCATGTGATCCAGTGTTCAGAGCGCAGTTCTACAAAGAACAGGCAGAGAGGGAGAGGAAGCTAGCTGCTCAGGAGGCAAAAGAAAAATCTTTCCGAACTCCTTTCTCCTTGCCTTCATCTACAGAACGCTCACAGCAACAGTCATCCCAATCAACCACTCAGTCCAAAAAGAAGAAGAAGAAACCATTCTCCTGGAACCTATCATTGCAGAAGAAAACACCAAATGATACATGGGTTGTTGGTCCCGAAAGAGCAAGGTTTGGTGTATGGGGGGGGAATACACCAAATGCAAACTTTCCAGTTTACTTGACTATTTCAATCAGAGAGATGTAAGCTTTCTGAATTACAGATTGCTCAAGGTGATAGAACGAATTGATTTTCTAATCGATTAGATTCTATCCAAGTAAGGTCTCTCAAGTGAGATATACAAAGCAGAAAGTAAGCGTGTACTCAATTTCCAGCAATGTATTGTGTGCGGAATAATGGTGGACTTAGTCGGTTCTCTTGTTAAGAAAATCTTTAGAAAACTTAATCGAGTATTTATGAGATTGATTAAGAATGTAGATTTGAATGAGTATGAAAGATAGAGAATAAAAAAAAACTGAATATAAATGCAGAATTTAAATAACACAGTTATTTTTTACGTGGTTCGGGAAACCCCCTACGTCCACGGTCTAATCCAAACTGGATTAGATATCCACTACTAGGATACTCTTCTTATTTAACCTCGCTGAGAACGAGCCACAAGTTCCAAGTACAAACTAACTGAAACTTATGCACGAATAAGGGTCGTGTCCCTTTACAACTTACAGAAAACTACTGTAAACAGATTATCTTCACGTTAATCCACTAGAAAACTACTAGCTAGTAAAGATCTCATTCTTTTCTCGATAAGACAGACTTGAATCGAGGTGTGATTTCGATCACGAACGGTTTGAAGCTTTTGTCTGATTTTGAGATAGAATGCTTGAGAATATTTCAGCAGTATATCGTTAGCGTCACTCTTCAGACTTTAAATCTTCAAATATATATAGGCTCTGAATTTGAAATTCTAGCCGTTTGTTGATTGGCGAGATTTGATTTGTGGATTGCCAATCAATCATATCTCTTCTTTCCTTGTAGAGTCGTTGATTGAATCTTCTATGTATGGTAAGCAGATCATCTGTGATCGCTTTCCTTCTTGGTTGTCAATCGGTGATTCTCTTTCCAATTCTTGATGGATAGACTTTAATACATCATCAACAGGTCTGGTTCCGCTCTTTCTGTTTTGGTTGAAACCTTCTGGTTATGTCCTTTCTGGTTTTAATGACTTTCTGGTTGATCACTGGTTAGACACTTTCTGATTTAGTGCCTTTCTGGTTGATCACTGGTTAGACACTTTCTGGTTTGAACAACTTTCTGTTCGAGACTTGCTAGTTCAACTTTCTGTCTGAGACTTCTTCCATCTTTCTGTTTGAAGCTTTCTGGTTCAACTTTCTGTTAAAGTTGACTTGCTTCATCTTTCGGTCTGAGACTTGCTGGTTCAACTTTCTGTTAAAGTTGACTTGCTTTAGCTTTCTGTCTGAGACATATTTCATCTTTCTGGTTGAGTCTGGCTTCAGCTTTCTGGTCTATAAAAACCATGGATAATATCAAGTGTGTTTTTGCGAGAATATCATCAAAACTTAGAGTATTTGTGGGGTTCCCAACATGGGTTCCAGAGGGTGACCAGAATGATTGGGAAAAGGTCAAGCAAGGTTTTATTTTAAACAGATTCCTTTTGAAGGAGCCTACATACTCAGAGTCTACCCCGGATGAAGATTTTAATCGATATCTGGAGAATTTTAATGACCAGGAGCTAGTACAGAGGATCAGAACAGCAGCTTCTGATGCCAAAATTCAGCTAAAGGGCCCAGAGAAAGAGTACATGGTCTGCCCAACAATACCTGGCAGCAACATACCTGACAAGACTTACATTTTAAATTACATCAATCAACTGGCCAAGATTAAAGGATACAAGATCGACAATCACGATCCCAACTATGCCAGAGTGAGAGATGGAATCCATGAGAGCATTCAGCTGGTATCTGACGCGCAGAGAGAGAAAATGAAGAAGGGCGGAGCAGCTAGATGGTTTTCTTAGACAGATCATTATTCTTATATTCTGTTTTTGCTCTCTGTTATCTTTTTGCTGACCACCTGTACTCATCAATTCATATATCTATGAATGTGGAGTTTTCTGGAGATAAAATCTTACTGCTCTATTATCTTCTTATTTACTGTTATTTAACTTAAATAACAAATAGCTAATCTCTCCAGAACATGATACAAGTTAATTACGCTGATTAAGTGTGGTTTCGACATCATCAAAAAGGGGGAAATTGTTGGGAACCCCACAAATATTTTAAAGTTTTGATGATGTTCTCTCGAAAACACACTTGGTATTATTCATGTTCTGTATCATCTCTCTTTGGTGTTTATAGAACAGAAAGTTGAACCAGAAAGCTTCATACAGAAAGATGTCTCAGACAGAAAGCAGAAACCAGCAAGTCTTAGACAGAAAGTTAGAGCAAATCAACTGTTGGATCGAGAGCGCCCATCAGAATTGACGTACTGGCCCCACACACCAACACTTTCTTTCCCAACCTGCTTTGTCCTCACTGACAGGCTGACCCAGGACACTTCCCAGTAGGTCACCCATCATAGTATTGCTCCAAGCCAAGCACGCTTAACTTTGGAGTTTCTACTAAGGGGTCACGTGAAAGATGATGCACCATGTTGGTATGAGTAGTACTAAGTAATTCATTTAACCTCTCGTCAACAATGGTAGTGCAGGCCCTTTTCGACTGAGGCAGGCCGCACTCCCATAAGCTCTCTCGGGTACGATACACGGAGGACCCACCCTCCGGGAGGTGCTGGAGTCCACTTCCCAACATCAACTTTAACAGAAAGTTGTTCAACCAGAAAAGACTTAACAAGTAATCAACCAGAAAGGCATTAGAACCAGAAAAGGGCATAACCAGAAGGCTCCAAAACTGAAAAGAGTTGAACCAAACCTGTCAATGATGATAACAGATCAATAGAGCTATCAAAACCATCAGATGACAATGCCCCTCTCATCATATCTCTTACCACGTAAATATTAAAGTCCATCCATCAAAAATTGGAAAGGGAATCACTGATTGACACGAAGAAGGAAAGTAATCACAATCAATCTGCTTTCCATTTATAGAAGATTCAATCAACGACCCTACAAGGAAAGAAGAGATATGATTGATTGGCAATCCACAAATCAACTAACGGCTAGAACTTCAAGATTCAAGCCTATATATGTTTGGAGATTTAAAGTCTGATGTACACGAGCAATATACTACTGAAAAATTCTTAAGCTACTCATCCTACATCAGACAAAAGCTTCAAACCGTTCGTAATCGCAATCACACCTCGATTCAAGTCTGTCTTATCGACAGAGGAAGGAGATCTTCGCTAGCTAGTAGTTTTCTAGTGGATTAACGTGAAGGGATCCTGTTTTACAGTAGTTTTCTGTAAGTTGTAAAGGGACACGATCCTTATTCGTGCATAAGTTTCAAATCTAGTTTGTAAATTGAAACTTGTGGCTCGTTCTCAGCGAGTATAAATAAGAGAGTATCCTAGTAGTGGATATCTAATCCAGTTTGGATTAGACCGTGGACGTAGGGGGTTTCCCGAACCACGTAAAAATAACTGTGTTATTTACTTTAAGCATTTATCTTTCAGTTGTTTTATTCACTATATGTCACTCTCATTCAAACTGCATTATCAATCAATCTTCTAAATACTCGACTAAGTTTTGAAGGTTTTCTAATCTAAGAGCATCGACTAAATCCACCATTATTCCACACACCATACACTGTTAGAAAATAAGACCACTCTTACTTTCTGCTTTGTATCACTCACTTGGGAGATTCTGCTTGGACAAAACAAGATTGATTAGTTAGTCAATCTGGTCTATCACTTTGAGCAATCTGTAAATCCAGAAAGCTTAAGTCTCTCTGCTTAATTAGTCAAGTAAACTGAAAATTTTGTATTTGGTGTATTCCCCCCCCCCATACACCAAATCTTGCTCTTTCGGGACCAACAATTTGCATTCTCAATCATTCTGCTTAACGATCTGATTAACTCCTTAAGGTTTTCTAAAACAAGAGCACTCATTAAATCCACCATTATTCCGCACGCACAATACTTAGAAAGTAATAAGATCACTCTTATTATTGACTAAGTGTTTTCACTAAGAGAGCAATCTGTTTGGACTAAGCTGGTATCGATCTGTGTATCAATCTGCTTAGTCATCTGCTGAGCAATTTCTTATACAGAATAGCTTGAACTCTCTGGTAATTTATCAAGTAAACTGAAAAGTTTGTGTTTGGTGTATTCCCACCCCCCCCCCCCCCATACACCAAACCTTGCTCTTTCGGGACCAACATCTATCACTTCATCTACTTGAATCTGAATGTTGTCATTATCCCATTGGTGTTTTGGAATGGAGTTAACGTGACTTATAGTGATTTGATATGTAATTCAAGCTGATATATGTGTTGAGTTTTTGGCGTCATGTGTCGTCTTCCTGCTGGTAGTACAGATCATTAATGATATCCTCCTTGTTGGATGATCCGCACTTTGTTACTTCGGCCCAATCCACTGAAGCAACAATTGTGACACTAGGAGAACTTGAGTAAATCTTCAAACTCAGTCACACTATTTCGACCTCCAGCTCGTCATTGATCTGACTTAGTCCTTTTTTACTTGATTTGATCACTTTTCTGCACGTTGGACTAAGGCTGCTATGTATTCTTTTGAGAACGAGGTGACCTGGTCTTCTTTTTGACAGGATGCTCTGTGAATGCAGCAGCAGGGTATGTGCTCTTCCCCCTTGGCTCGTGATTGATCTCTCTCGATCCTCCCTATAACGGACCATTATATAATCTAATTGACAAAGTAGATCGATTAGTATTTACCACAATAGAATCATGCTCGTGTTTTGAGATTCGAGCCAGATAAGCTTCTTCATTTGATGATGAGATTGAGGAAGAATCTGTGGATCCTCGACTACCAGAACAACGTTTTTTCCTTTGAGCTGTCTATCAGAATCGAGCTGCTTGTATTCTCCCACATTTTATCGTGGTAGAACTTCTTGTACTTGTTAGTACGCACTTCAAGCTCTTTCAATCTCCTAGTCATGCAGGCATATTCTTGCAGAAATTGTTCCTTCGAAAACTCTTCTTGAGCTTCGCTAGTGGAGGTTATCTTTGATGGTGATCTTGCTTTAAATGCAACCTCTCTTTTCATTTCTGCTTCAGCTTCTCTATTGACCATATCTGCGCCTGTTAATTTCATACTCATTACTTGAAAGAATATTAAATATATCATCAAAAGATAAAGAGTTGAAATGTGATCTTGTTTCGATTAAGGCAACATAGATATGCCAATTTGCAGATAGAGCTCGAATGATCTTCATATTTAGTTCACGTTGGGTATAATTGTTTGAGATAATGGATGCAATTTCCAGCGCGATCTTCGTGAATATGTTCTGCATCTCTTGAATCGATTCACTGAGATTCATCCGGAACTCCTGTTACTTGTTGCAGGAAATAGATAGCCTGATTTCCTTCATCTCCTCTGATCCCAAGTTTAACTACTTTAAGGAATCTGACATCTCTTTGGTAGTTTCATGGTGACTGATCTTGGCCACGTAAACGCCGTGTATGGTATTCGAAATGGCTCATAGTTATCCAAATCAGCAACCTTGTGTCATGCTTTTGTGAATTTCATGGGATCTTTAACTTTTAAGCTACAGCTTGGTCTCATTCGGTCTGCTCATCTCCATCTTCATAGATAAGGATTGGTCCATTTTGGATAAAATCCCACATTTGCACTTTCTGAGTATCAATTTGGTTAGTCATCTGAGTATCAATTTGGTTAGTCATCTGCCGAGCAATTTCTTAAATGAAAAGTTTGTATTTGGTGTATTCTCCCCCCCCCATACACCAAACCTTTCTCTTTCGGGACCAACAAGTGGTATCAGAGCAGTGGTTCATACGACCATTGTTTTGTTTCACAAGGTTAATACCTGCGTGGTCAACTTGAATAGATCTAGGAAAACCTATTTTCATTCACGTGCATACTATCTGCTATGGAATCATCTGTTGTCAGGGCTTGTGAAGAATTCTCTATCCAAGGATATAGAGAATGGAGCTTCAGAATCAAAATGGCACTCAAAGCCCATCACTATCTGATGTGGAAAGTTATCAATGCCCACCACTACAAATCACTGAAGAAGTGACAGTAACCAATGCAACTGGTGTAACTACACAGATAGTTCCCAAAGATCCATGAAAATACACAGCAGAAGAACATCGTGAAGCCAATCAGGATGACTTTGCTAAAGGGATTATATCTAGCACGGTCAAAGGGGTACATCTGGCCAAAATCCAAGATTTGGATACTGCCAAAGAGATGTGGGAAGCCCTAAGAGACTTGTGTCTAGAATCTGAAGTCATGATTGAGAACAAGTTGTCTCTAGCTTGCAACAAATATGATGAATTCAAGATGAAATCAGGCGAGACAATAGAACAAATGAAGATGGGATTCACTGGAATTCTCCTTGAGATATCTGCATTCAATAAGAACAAATATACTCAAAGGGAGAAGAATATGAAATTACTCAGAGCACTACCACCTAGCTGGGAGATATATGTTGCAATGCAACCTCTCCGCGCTGATTTCAATGATCTGTCTACAGAAGCATTATTTGATCACCTTGAAGGTCATGAATGTGACATTCAAAGAATACGAGGACCAGATCATATGTCCAAAAAGGCAGAAAGCAGTTCTAAGAAGGACAAAGAAGTAGCCTTTAAAGCAAAGAGCAAACCAGATGAACCTTCTGAACCATCACTACCAGATGAAGAGAAAAGCTATGACAAACTGTTAAAAGACTTTGCAATGATAGCCAAATGTATGGACAAGATGGAGATCAGATCAAAGAAATACTGACGCTTCTATAAAGACAACAAAAACAAATTCTACAAGAAGCGTGACAATGATCGATCTGATAGCAAGGAAGAATTAAAACAGCAGACTGGTAAAATCTCTAAAACATCTAACTCTACAGATTATACGTGCTTTGGTTGTGGCAGAACAGGTCACTTCAAAACAGACTGCCCTGATCTATCCAAAAGCCAAAGAGAAGAGTTGAGAGCAAAGAGAGATCGAAAACTCAAACATGAACGAAAAGCTATGTTAGCTGAACAAGAGTCAAGCAGCTCGAGTCATTTCTCAGATAGCTCATCAGAAAATGATGAAGCCTTCTTTGCTAATGATGAAGAAGGTTGGGATGAATGCTATGTGGGACTAGACACCGGTCTGGATGAAGCCGAGGTAAATTCATGCTATTCCAATTCCTCAAATGATATCAATCTGGAACAGGATAATGAAGATCAAACTGATTACTCTTGGGAAGAAGTTGTAGAAGAAAATGACAGATTGAAGAAATCTTAAGAGATTCTGAGCACAGCCAATACTCAGTTTGTTGCACAAATAGCTGATCTGGAAGAACAGATCAAGGGAAAGAATAGTGAGATTCATTCTTTAAATTCAAAAGTTAAAGATCTCATCAAAACGAACAATGTTGCTGAAGAGAAGATCAAGAAAGGGAAAGAAATGATTTACAAGAGTGATGAACGTGCCAAGTTGCTAATCAACCTGCAACAACAAGGCACATCTGGATTAGGATATCCAGGCCACTCAGAAAAGTCTTCTAGCACCATCAACTTTGTACGAGAAAGGAAACAAATATGAGATCAAGTGAAAAATTTGAAAAATAAGAAAGGCCATCCACAAAAGATGATCATGAAAGAGACCGTGACCAGGCAGTACTATCAAACAAAGAATCAACCAGCCTGTTACACAGAAACAGATCGTTCTCATAAAAATGTCAACAGGACATTGCCAAATAAAAATGGGAACCAAACAAAGAATGTCAACAGAACACCGCCAATCAAGAAGAGTCATAAGAATGATGGAATAGAGAGATTCCATCCATCTGAAATTCACTCCTTATCTAAAATTGATGATGATGGGAACATCATTACTTGTTATATTTCTGTTCCTAACCCAAAAATGTTCTGGATTCGAAAGGGAACATTTGCTAATAACCAAGCACCCAAACATTGAGGGGTAGCTAAGCGTAATTAATTGTAGGATCAGAAAAGTGCAAGAAGAAGCAAGATAGCAAAAGGAGCAATATGGATCATAGATAGTGGCTGATCAAAACACATGACATGTGATAAGAACCTACTATCAGATTACATAGAGAAGCCAGGACCACAAGTTACCTTTGGATGCAACTCAAAAGGGTACACCAGAGGATATGGAAACATAAAAGTTGGCAAGACCACTATCACTAATGTTTCGTATGTAAAGGGTCTTAGCCACAACCTGTTTTCTGTAAGTCAATTCTGTGCTAACGGTAATCAGATCATTTTTGATACTAACAATTGTCTTGTGAAGAACAAGGAAGGAGATGAGATACTCCTTACCGGTAAACTGCAGGACAAGTTATATATTTTCCAGTGGACAAACCAGATCGAGACTTGTTTAGTTACTAAGACAGTATCAGAAACAAGCTGGTTATGGCACAAGAGATTGAGCCATCTAAACTTCAAGTCAATCAACAAGATTGCAAAAGAAAAACTAGTGGAAGGTCTACCAGATCAAGTATATGATAAAGATCATATATGTGAAGCCTGTCAAGCTGGAAAGCAGACCAGATCATCATTTACAAGCAAAACAGCTTACTCAACCTCAAGAATACTGGAGCTTTTGCATTTAGATTTGTTTGGTCCAGTCAAACCTCTAAGCATAAATGGGAGAAAATACACCTTAGTAATCATAGATGATTACTCAAGATTCACTTGGGTCATATTTCTGTTGAAGAAGAAAGAGACTCTAGACAAACTCCTTGATTTTCTACACAAGATCACCAAACAGAAGGAGATGAGTATAACCTCTATCAGAACAGATCGAGGAACAAAATTTCTCAACCAAAAGATTGAAGCGTACTGCAACAAGATGGGGATCACTCATCAAACATCTGCTGCTCGAACCCCTCAACAGAATGGAGTTGTTGAAAGAAGAAACAGATCTCTAAAAGAAGCGATTTATACAGCCTGCTATACTCAAAACAGATCGTCCATCACACTCAGACATGGAAACACACCATATGAGATTTGGAACAAGAGAAAGCCTAAGATTTCTTACTTCCGAACTTTTGGTTGTTTGTGTTACATACACAATAATGGGAAATCTCAATTGAAGACTTTTGATAGAAAAACTGACCCTGGAATATTCTTAGGATATTCTGATGTTAGGAAAGCATATCGAGTTTACAATAAGAACTCTCATATTGTGGAGGTAACAACTCATGTTGTTTTTGATAAGTCTATTGTTGAGTACAGGTCACTAGATGAAAAACAGACAGAAAACCATATGACAACAAGAAGGATGAATGAACTATTACTTGAAGATATCCTTATCTGGAATTCAAAATGTGATGATGAAGAGATCAACACTCCACCTATTGTTGAAGAGATCATACAGCAAGGGGGAACAACACAACATAATCTGGATGAAAATAGATCACCAAGCAATGAAACAGTCATTGCAGAAGATAATCAATCTGAAAATCCAAATCCAGAAGAAAATCATAATGAGAATCCATTCCAATCATCTTCTACATCACACCCTGAATTTGAGGAACCAACAAATCATCCTGAAGCTGAGATATCAGATGAAGAGATGACCAGGAGAAGGAGATGGATACAAGATCATCAACCTGAACAGATTGTTGGGAACCCATCAGATCGTGTGAAAACCAGAAGGATGCATGGAGAAAGTGCATTGTTAAGCTGTTATCTCTCTCGCATTAAACCATTTGATGCTCATGAAACACTACAAGATGTAGATTGGATAACTGCAATGCAAGAAGAACTCAATGAGTTCAAAAGGAATGAGGTCTGGTATCTCGTTGACAGACCCAAACACCAAAGTGTCATAGGTGTAAAATGGGTGTTCAAGAATAAACGGGATGAGAATGGAGAAGTAGTCAGAAACAACGCCAGATTAGTAGCTCAAGGCTATAATCAACAAGAAGGCATTGATTTTGATGAAACATTTGCACCCGTTGCCAGACTAGAAGTAATAAGGCTATTCTTAGCATATGCTGCACACAAACGGTTCAAGGTATACCAGATGGATGTCAAAAGTGTCTTCCTCAATGGTATCCTTGAAGAAGAAGTATATGTGGAACAGCCACCTGGATTTGAAGAAGCAGACCCAAACCAGAAAGTATACAGACTGGCAAAAGCAGTCTATGGTCTTAAACAAGCACCTAGAGCTTGGTATGAGACACTATCAACATTTCTACTAGATTCTGGATTCAGAAGAGGATCTGTTGACAAGACTTTATTCATCATTAATGTCAAAGATAATATCCTCTTAGTACAGATCTATGTAGATGATATAATATTTGGATCTCAATCCTCCTATTTATGTGACAAATTTCCTGAACTTATGAAAAATAAGTATCAAATGTCCATGATGGGGGAAATGAGCTTCTTTCTAGGTTTGCAGGTCAAGCAGGAACCAGATGGTATTTTCATTAACCAAACAAAATACATCAACGATCTGCTAACCAAATTTGGGATGAAAGACAGCAAAACAGTTAAAATCCCAATGCAGACCATTGGGAAAATTGAACCTGATCCAGAAGGAAAACCAGCTAATATTACACAATACAGAGGGATCATAGGATCACTATTATACCTAACTACCAGTCGACCTGACATCACATTTGCAGTAGGTGTATGTGCAAAATATCAAGCAAATCCCAAAGAGTCTCACATGGAAGCAGCTAAGAAGATATTAAGATATCTTAAAGGAACAGCCCATGTAGGATTATGGTACCCATGTGAAGACAACTTTGAGCTAACTGGATACACAGATTCAGACTATGCTGGATGCAAGCTGGACAGAAAGTCAACATCTGGTACATGTCAGTTTTTAGGAAATAAACTCTCTTGGTTCTCAAAGAAACAGAAATCTGTTGCCACTTCAACCACCGAGGCAGAATATATGGCAGCTAGAAGTTGTTGTGCACAAATACTGTGGTTAAAACAACAGCTTAAAGATTATGAGATCGATGTCAAGGAAATACCCATCTTCTGTGACAGCTCAAGTGCTATAGCTATCACACAGAATCCTGTTTTACATACTAGAGGCAAACATGTAGATGTGAGACATCATTTTATAAGAGATCATGTTGAAAGAAAACATGTACAGATCGAGAAAATACACACTGAAGTCCAGAGAGCTGACATTCTCACCAAAGCATTACCAGAAGAAAGGTTCAAGATGCTTTGCAGTAAATTGGGACTACTAAACCTTAAAGATAGAACCAGATCAATACCAAGTTCTAAACCCCAACAGGGAATGTGAATCAGATCGATCGATATAAACAAGATTGATAAAAATAGGCCATGTATAATTCCAACTGGGAATTGACACCAGATCATCAAGATAGAAGATTCATAATCAGATCGTTTAAATTCCAACCGGGAATTATTATCAGATCATCACACAAGATTAATGTCCAAAACTTGAAAGTGGCATAAACAGATTGATAACAAAACAACTCGAGTGATCGATGTGAACCAGATTACTTGATGCCACGTGGATATTAATTAATATCTTTTATTAATTTATCCCATTACTTGGTTAAGGGGGAAAGTCAACTATATACGGCGATTATATCAACTTAATCATACCATATATCTAATTTCTGACACAGTATATCAAATCTTTATTTTTGTGATGATTGATTCTATGTTTGGGAACAGTAATCAAGGTGATATTTACCAAATCAAGAAAAAGAATGTACTTTTCACAGTATGAACCAACACGCGCCACTCCACATCCCCACGATCAAAAGCGCGTATATCACACGCGAGATAGAGGCGGTAATAGAATGTAAGTCTATACCTTGGAAAGGCGGGAAAAGCTGAAAAAGGGAAGCATATTAAATTATATTATTACCTTACTTATCTCTCTTTTCTTTTATATAATTGATAAGTCGGTTCAACTATCACCCACTCTTCATACATTCTACACTTAACGAAATTTTCTACCTTCCAACTCTCTCTCAATCTTTTGAAAAACTCTCTGCTTTTACAAAAATGGCACCCAAATCCTCTGTTTTTCTTGAGCAAGTGAACTACTTGAAACCCTACATTCATCAAGACTTGTTTGCAGTACTAGACACCTTTGGTTTTCATAAACTGGACAAGGCCTTCGACCTTGTTCGACACTGCAAAGGTTTATCATTTATGAGATGTTCTTACTTATTTTCTGCTACATATCTTGTATGTTTTGACATTTCTCATTCGTGTATAGAAAATCCTTTTTACCCATTGCATGTATGTGTTCACTTGTACTGTAGTATAAAACGTCATATTTTGTAAACTGCTATTGAGCGCTCATACTTCATTGATGGAAGGATAGTGCTTATATACATATATTGTTTTATTTTTTGGTGTAGGATTTCACAGCATCGTCACCTCTCATCCTGTCCACTTCTTGCCCAAAGAAGTAGCTGCCTTTTATCTCTCATGGCAGGGAGAGAAGGGTGGAAACGAGGCAACCATCAGGGTTAGCAAGAGAAACATCCTCAGCAACACCACTTACAATGTTTTAAACATTATAGACAATGTATACAAGTTGAAAGCTGAAGGTCTCTCCTTGGCAGACATCAGTGAAAACCAACTTTAGGAAGCAGCAGAGATGGTGATGGTAGTGCCCATACGTTAAATGAACAAGATGTTCACTAGGGCACTGCTTGCACTTGAATTCAAAATTATTTTTGAATTCATTCAGAGGATATTCCTGAACCACAATGGTTCTTACGACCAGGTCACCCCTGAGAAGTTCAAGATTTTGACTGCTGTGGCACTTAACTTGCCAGTAAACTAGAGTAGAATATTATTCGATCTCTTGGCGAAGGAGGCCAAGATGATTATGTTTGTAAAAGGAGGGAACCCTGGGATAGAAGTGAAGAGGAGCAGCTTAAGTGTAATACCCCGTTAAATAATTCGCGAGAATTATCGACTTTTGTTAT